>JAUZSX010325413.1:0-11394 GCA_034780655.1 Idiosepius hallami | reverse complement strand
GCCGGCCCTCTCCCATCTTCACGACCGCCACGACAGAGAGACACTCCTGCCTCCTCCACCTCCCTCGTTCACTCTGTCCTCTCTTTTTAACTCTGCCCGGTCACGTGGTCTCTGGTGTCGTCTCCCTCTCCTAACGTCCAGTTCCCTTCTTAATCTTGTTCCGGCGTCTTACATAAATGATAACTTTACAGAAATGTTATCCAAATTTTACTTAGAAAGCTTGACAAATATCTTTTCATAACTATCCATTCTGTATATTTCTTATGTAACAATATTCTTCATACAATATTGTCACTTGCTTGAGTTGGTGAGCGATGACGAATTCGCTTCAGCCAACTTTGTGAGTTTCTCATACGATATAAGGTTTGAGAAGTTGGGGTTTTTTTTAGCAGAGAGGGAAAATGACTTGAGCTATTGTTATAAAACAGAAATATGCATATAAATATGGGGACTGCTTGTGAAGTCTAAATTTTCACAAGACTTGCCATATGTATTCAATGGTTGAACTGGCTCCACACAGTAATTCATTCATTTGAAGATAAAATTTAATTGAGTTCAAAAAAAAAAAAAAAAAGAAAACAAAATGACTCATCTTTCCTTAAAAACCAAGCATTATAATTTGCCTTCAGCCAAAAGAGTTTCTTTTGAGTAAAACTAAAGGAAACATTCAAAGGAAAAAAAGAAGAACCAAATCAATTTACATGATATTATTTATTTACAAAATATCAGCTTTTTTTACATATATACAAAACTTGTAATTTTTTTTTTTAAATAAATAATGCTTTATTCACAAAAAAATATAGTTATATTAAATATACAATATGGTAGGTTATAAAAAGGGAATACCTGAAAACTCTAGGGTTGTCTCCCCTGGTTTTGGGAGATTTAAAATGGTGGACATGCTTTATTCATAATTTATTTTAACAGAATTTTCTAAGAAATAAAAAATCTTATGCCTTCAAGAAGTTTTCTTAGTAATTATAACAACCAGCAATAAATAAGATCCTTAGACAAACACAACAGCATTAAACCTGTTTCAGGCCAGTTGACTTAATAGTGGATTATGCTGAATATTTCTAGACAAAACCAATCTGATCACATACCAAAAATAAAAAAAAAACCTTGGGTATAAAAAAAAGGCACATTTATTTGGAGGATTTGATTTTTTTTAAAAATGGTTTGATATTATACAATAAAACTTCTATTAATAAAATTGTTGTGTTGTATATTCTCCCAAATTAACAGGTTTTTCCTTTAAAAAAATGTATTTGTTATGCAAACAATCTTTGTAGTTCTTAAATTAACTACCTTTCAGCTAATTGGTCCTTTAGCCTTCTGAAAAAAGGCTAAAATGTCTGAAACCTAGTGAATTTAACAAATACAAAGATGAGGATTATTGTCCACATGATAAATATAAAAGTTATCATGCCCCATAACAAAGGTTTAAAAAAAAAAAAAAAACTTTTTTTTATTGATATATGTTGGTCATAAGATTATTTCACTTCTCAATATATTGATAGGTGTTTAAAACTTGAGAAAAATCTTCACAATGGATAGTACATACATCTAAATTTGATTATTATTAACTACAATTTGATAAATAAATAGAAAAATAAACACCTTATTTTCAAACCAGATTTATAATGTGGAAACTTAATCTATGAATTTAGGATTCCAATAATCTTAATTATAATTATATAACTCATCTACTTAATTATTGCCATTAAAAAAAGTTTAAGTATCTCTTTATTTTGAAGGTTACAAAAATAATCAGACAAATTAAGAGTTTCAAGATGAAATTCTCAAAGCTCTCTTAATTGTTTTGATGCATTTGATAATTTATTTTGTTGAATTGAAATTAAGGATTAAAAAAAAATACCTTTGTTAATTTAGGCCTTATAATTTTTATCATCATCCTCATTCAAAAACACCTTAATTAAAAAAAAGGTTAGACAAACATTTTAGTCTTTGATTAAAACTGATTCTTAAAAACACCATCTTTAATCACAGACACTTGTTTATGATTGAGAAATAGTCTTAAGTTGACTTCAAACATTTTTCTTTTTATAAATACATATTTACATTCACAAAAAAAAAAGGATGAACAAAAACATTTTTCTGGATTTGTACACATTTACATATATACATATTTTAACAGAATTTCTTCATTATACATATCACAAATTTTATAACTATTGCAAGTTTTAATCTTCAGAATGACACTATTCTTAAAATGAAAATATTGATAGTGTCATTAAAATGATAATAGTGCCAGTCAAAGTGTGTAATTTCCTCTTTCAAAAAATATTTTTTTACAGTTCTGTGACTTTCAATATAAGTGTCACTTGGTCCACAGCAGCATTAATATAAGTGGTTAAAACTTAAAAAGAATTTCTTTGGTTGTAAATACTTTCTAAAAATTTCTTCAAGGAAAAAATAATGACTTGATAAAAAGGAATTTAATTTTTAATGCTATTTGAGTATCCCATGTCCCCACTTTTTACTACTATAAACTCTTTATGAAAAATTTTAAAAGCTGTATTACCAATTAATTTATTCTAGTGATAGAGCTTTAAGTTTTTCTCTCCATAGTCAGGAACAAATCTGCACAATGTTGTTTTTTTTTTTGCTATTAATCAATATATTTGCCTAAAGAGACTTTTTGTTTAAAAAATAAAGAGTTAATTTGACTGAGACCCCAGGAAACATCAGTGTGCTAATTTGGTCCTGACGATGAACAGAAAAAAAATCTATTACCTGAAGACCAAAGGTTTAATTAGCTAAAACATTGTGATTTTAAAAAAATATAAAGATAAATGTTATAGTCTGCATTATAAATATAAAAATTATAAAGCCTTATTACAAGGATTCTAAAAAAAAATAAATAAATAAAATAAAGCATCATACAGTACAGTCAAGCTGATATGCCTTCCCTTTCTTCCATCCCATTTCTGACAATGACCCACTTGCGGTAAAAAAATCTGGAAGTCCTAAGATAATCTGAGATTGCGAAAAACAATAACCCCAAGAAGACTGATCTAAGCTTGAATGGATGAGAAGAGGTCGTCCTGCTCAACAAAAATATCCTCCATTCTCTCTTTAACATGAACCATCATTAAAAACCATTTTTAAAAGAAAATGAAAAGATAGAAAAAAGGAAAAACAAAGAGAAAAAAAAGAAAGAAAATTAAAAATAAAAATGTTTCTAAAGGAATATAAATGGAAAAACATATTTTTAAAAATAATTATTTGGTAAAATAGTTATATTGGTCATTTACAAAGTCATTTAGACAAACATGTAATATAATCGGAAGTTATTGGTAAGAATAATTAAATATTATTAAATAAATTAAATATAATCAAATAATAATGTGGAAGAATTAAATTTATTGTAAAATATAAAACACTTCAATTAATTGTGTAAAGAGTGAAATTGGTATTTTGTTTTGAATAATAATTGATCTGCAATTTTTCTTTATGTCATGGTAATTTAATGTTCCACTTGAAAATATTCCTGGCTAAAAAATAAAAAGAGGCCAGTATGCACTGACCATCATCAAAAATTGTTTCCTAGCCAAGTAGTGCTTATGAAAATGGAATGCTTTTAAAATAGACTGGTGTGAGTTTTCTGTGAAAAAAAAACTGAAGGTAAAAATATATTTTCTAAAAAAATGGGTGGAAGGATAATGGCAGCAGTGGGCAAATGTGTAATAAACTTAAAATGGACAGAGAAAAAAAATTGGTGGACGTGCCTTATCAGAGACAACTGCAACGTCACACGCCTGGCGTGCACTTGTGTTTGCTCTGCAACAAGGGTTTTCACAGTGCACATGGCCTGTGATAGCACCAGAGGAGAGGGCACCACCTCCTGGACTAGTCATCTTCAGCAATGAAGGACTGCATATCATGAATATGTAGATTGGAATATGACATTTTCCTAAAAAATGGTTGGCTGGATGAGGGTAGCAGTAAGGCGAATGAGTAGAAGTAAAACTGTTAAGATTAGAATTTAAATTTTCATAACGGGAAATACAAGAACCAAAAACAAAAATTCTTGCTAAAAGAATTACTAAAAAAAAAAAAAAATCACAGAAAACCTTATGAATGTTTACAATGTAATAAATACAAGAAAAAATTGTTTTTTTTTAGAGATTCTAGTATAAAACTTAATTGATAAGGAAATATTTAAACAGTTATAGCATTAACTTGTAGTTCTCTATTTTAAAGACATTCAGCACATTCTTTTAAATAAAAATGAAACCAAAAATTTAGAATTTAATTAAATTCTAAAATATTGGTTTGAAAAAAAAATGTCAGACAGACAGTATGCCTATTATATATAATAGGAGTGTGAGTGTGTTTGTGTGTGTGGTCATTAGGGCTATATAATAGATGTGTGTGTGTGTGGTTGAGTACTTAAACTTAAAATGGGCACAGAAAAAAAATTGTCAAAAGGAAAATAGGATTGTAAATAGGGAAAACAAATAAACCTACTTTAATTGAAGGTAGTGTTCCCCAAATATTTAATCATAATCTCCAAACCAGACAATTCATCTCTACAATTGGTCTTTTATATTAAAAGGTGTTTTGTACACCAGTGTGTGAACTTGTAAAGTTCAATGATCAAAATGTGCTTTAGGTTTTTGTTTTGCTAAAAAAGCATGAAAAATTGGACTGACAAGTGGGAATGAGGTTGCAAAAAACATTGAAATAAAAAGTATGCTTTGACCTGGTCTATGCTTATAGATGAAGTAGCTTGAAAACTGAATGTGCATAGCAAACCAAAATCTATCAGAAAGATAGACAGTTTTTTATATGATATATATATATATATATATATATATATTTATTTCGGCCTGAACGCATAAGGGAGAAACTGGCAATTGTTGACAACTTTTGACTGTGTCTACACTTAACTAATACATGCTCTATCACTGATAATGATCACTAACTGTAAATTTAAGCAACCTTATATATATATATATATATATACATACATTTTTTTTTCATGGGTTAAAAAAAAAGATAGGGTTTAAAAGAATTAAATAGTTGCTGCAATAAAGTAATCTGTTTTGAAAAATACACACGAAAAAGATTCTGTATGAATTTTGAAGTCTTTTCATTTTTAAAACAGAAAAGTAAAATTGGAAAGTGAATCAAATTATGATCCACTATTTTTAATTTTTGAGACCAGGCTTCAGACTAGCTTTGAAGAGAGATTGAATGAAACTTGGTGATGTTTTATAGTTTAAAATCTTTAAATGACTCAATGCTTTTTTTTTTAAATAATTCAAATATTTATATTT
The DNA here is from genome assembly GCA_034780655.1 of Idiosepius hallami. Lineage (NCBI taxonomy): Eukaryota > Metazoa > Mollusca > Cephalopoda > Idiosepiidae > Idiosepius > Idiosepius hallami. The sequence goes on along the minus strand of JAUZSX010325413.1, from coordinate 6,088 downwards.
TGTATTTGTGAAATAAGTTTGATGTATGAAAATCCGAATTTTAAATCTCAACAAATTTAATTCAATAATAATTTTACTATAGTTCTTCTAATCTATAAAGACTAGAATTAGGAATTAATAAAAATTTTAATTAAAAATATTAAAGAGAAAAAAAAATCAGAAAAATAATGTTACTTAGTCAATGCTAAACTTTTGATAAAAATAACCAAAAAAAATTGTTCTCACAAATTATCCCCTGATAAAAAAAGGTAGAAGAATGTTATGGATCATATTTGGATTAAAGAATATCAAATATTTGATAAAAATATTTTAAGGAAAAAAGTTAAAAAGATAAAATATTTTTAAAATAAATTATTTTTAAAGATAAATTATTTTAAGACATTTTAGGATAAAATATTTTGAAATAAAATATTCTCTAAAATACAAAAAGAGCTTTGGATTTGCTTTACATAAACCTATTTTTAAGAACATGTTTCTTAAAAGGATCCAGGTTTTGGAAGTTTTAAAAGATCATTCTGGAAATTATCTTTCCATCATTTTTTTTTTTTTTTATTTCTTTCTTAAAAACATTTTAAGATATTTCATCATAAGAGGGTGGTGGTAAAGAAAAATCTATAGGTGTTCGATCTAGAATTTCTGGTGTTATTTCTTCATGTTCATCTTCTTCTTCCTCTTCACCATATCGCCACTGTTTATATTCCGTATACAAAATTGGAATCAAGCACAGAACGGTAAGTACAGACTGAAATAGAAAGAGTGGTTTTTTTTGTTTTTAATTGATTAAAATTAAGAAAGAGGCTTCTTATGATTAATGATTATTAATCCATTTTTTAATTAATAAATATAGTGTCACACACTGAGGATTAAAAAGGCAAAACATGTAGCCTGCATAAAAACTCAAACCCTAGACAAAGATTGTCTTTAATTATTTCTTTAAATTTTGATGCTCTATCAACAGAGTCATTAGTGATTAATAGAATTTTTATTTTAAATATTTTCAATATTTAAAAGTTAAATTTATCCAATTTATCTTAAAATCTGTTATTTTTAATGGACATACACATTGGATTAAAATTAGTTCATTTTGTTAATTCATGTATTAAATTTGGTTTAAAATTATTTATATGTGAAAAAAAATTGAATGCAATATTTAAGGGTGAAATTTATTGATAAAACCATGGTGTATTGTGTTTATGCACATCTCCAACAATTTAATAATAGCATAAGAAAATAAGAATTGTAACATAAAAAAGTGATTCTACATACCACAAAAATAAACATATTGAATACATTTTTCCAGCTTGAGTAAACTTCAATAAAAGGAAGGCCAATCTAAAAAAATAAAATAATTATACAAAGCATAATTAGAAATATGTCTCATCCAATGGAAACAAAATTTAACTAATATCCTGCTAGATTTTGTTTATAAAATTTACTGCTGTCATGAGTCTCTTCTTTCACCCAGTCATTGTATAACAATCATTCTGTCTCTTCTCAAGTAGCAGTTAAATAAGTGTGCAGTGGTCATCAGCCTGTTTTCTGCTTTGCACTTGGGGTTGCTAAAAAGAAGTTGCACAAGAATCGTGCATTCAAATCAGTACTACGTCTCTTTACTCTTCTTTGTTACTGGTTGCATCTATAATTTCCTGGGTCTGTCATTTGATGTTCATAAATCAGACTCATTGCTTAAATTGATGCAATCGTTTCATAATTGTCTCATAAGCAAAGAATAATCCAGAACCAAAAAAAAACAAAAAAACTTGCAACCAGTTTTGTGTGGAAGGAAACTGAACAATTCTTTGCAATAAAAAATTGAAATGTGGATAAAATTAGAGATGTACAAAACAGCTGAGGTAAGTAAATGCTAAGAGAGTTAAAACAATTTTTTTTCTGTAATGTCTGTGTTGAGCAGAGGATTTCTTTTTAGATTTTGGGGCTTAAATCAAATAAAGCTTTAATTAGTATTCTCAAGTACGTATTTATGAAGAAAGGTTATTTGGGTTTAACGGCATGTCAACTCCTGATGTAGAAAAAAAGAACCTCACTTGTCCTGCAGCTGCTCCAAAACTTCCAATGCCATCAATAATGCCAGTCACTGTTGCTAAAGCCTTTTTATTTTTCTTCAGCTTCTTTTGTTGACCTTTAAAAAAAAATAAGTAAAAATAGATTGAAAGAATAAATAAAATATTTCAAGAACATAATTCAATGCTTTAAACAAGACTTAAGAAAACAGCAATTTGCAAGCAATATTTAAGTCCATGTTTTACAAAATATATTTCTTAAAATCCTATTGTCAAAAAAATTGGTCTGAACCAAACTAGTTTTTTACATTTATTAAATATAGAAATAAAAAAATCTATTGTAATATAAAATTACACCTTTTAATATAAAAGGCCAATTATAGAGATGCCCTGCCTGGTTTGGGGATTATGATTAAATATTTGTGGAACACTTCCTTCCTCTTTTTTTTTTACATGTATTAGATAGAATTACATTTCTCAAAAAACCATTGTAAAGCTGTTGTAGTTCTTGCTTATTCTAAAGAAATGTTATCATAAAATCTTTAATTCTTTTTAAAAAAACATCTTACTTTATAGAAAGCAAAAGATATTATTTAACCAATTTTAGATTTTTTAAACAAGTGTTCGAATCTTGAATTAATGCAATTTAGAGTCATCTTCACTTGATGAACATAGGAATCTTTACAAAACTTCAAATTGAATTCTTGGTTTAATCAATAAAAAACAAAAAAAAGATGCCAGAAAAAACAATCAAAATCTTTACATAATGTGTGTATTTATACTCACACATATATATTGAATTGGCAAAATATATATATTTCAATCAAATTATAACAATATGATTAAATCTAAAATCTTGCATAACTTATAACAACTATTTAAAACAACTTATAACGTTTCATAATAACTATTCTGATCTCATTGGATCTTGATATGCAATATTTTCACCATTCCAAACCCTAAGTGGGATTCGAAACCTGCAGACCAAATATCTTTATCATACAAGTAAAATGAAATAAAAGAAAAGATAATATCATACCCAAATCAGCAGATATGGCTGAACTGATTAAGTTTGAAGCTCCTCCAATAAAGAATCCTGTAACACTAAGGATTAATATTATAACCCAAGTGGCAGGTTCATGAATCACTAGAAAAAAAACAACAAAATAATTTATTTGTAGTGAAAAAAAAAGAAGTTTATTTGAAGACATAAAAGCAAAATAATAATAAAAAAAGGCTTAAAAATATTTTTTTGCAAGTTGACTCATTCTATGTTAGACTCATTATTATTAGTCCTGATATGAATGAAGTAAATCCAAAGATATTATTAGTCCTGGTAAAAATAAAATAAGTCCAAAGTTTTGGTATTAATACAAGATGGCAGTCACTTGAAGAATTTTGTTGAATAAAAATCCATGTGTGTTTCAATTAGCTTGTTCTTCCAATGTTGAATTAATGGAGGTTTATTTAAAGTCAGATGGTGTTGACGTTAAGCTCTCTCTGACAAAATAATAATAAAAAAAAGGCTTAAAAAGATTTTTTTAAGGTTGACTCATTCTGCCCGTCTTTTCTTGACTCATCTATTAAGCAAGAAATATTATTTTCACCATTTTGGGTTCAAACCAGCTTTCCTAGAGCTCTTTGCCATTTTAAGCAATTCTTAAATGCCCAGTTCTCACCCAGAGGGGCAACACTATCTCAACGACTTTTATCAAATAAGTTGTGCAGCCTGCCAGGTCAATAAAATGGCTCATCCCCCAATTGCAAGGGTGTAAAAAAGGTGAGAATTTCAAATCTCAATGACCTAGTGTGTGTTCAATGGTTGAGCTGGCTCAATCTCCAACAAATCACAAGACATTCACACACGCACACACACACACACACACACAAATAGGAATCCAATAGAAGAGGTTTCCCATATAGAATAACCAACACAGATTAAAATGGTTATAAAGCAAATTAGAGTTAAATTAAATATTTACTAATAATTAATATTTACCATTAAAAATAGCCAACATTGGAAGAGAACAAATCATCATAGGCACAACAATGAAGGCTCGATATCCAATTCTATCCTAGAATTAAAAAAAACAAAATCAAATTTTTCATAATTTATCACTTTTAATTTTGATGCAAAATAAATGCACTTCACATTTCAAACATTTAGGATTACAGAAATTCCAAGACTGAAAATTTAGGTAAAAAAAAAAGTAAAAATAAAAAAAAAGAACATTTTACTTTAAGAAATAATTCAAGACTTGTTTAAGATTCTTTCTTTTAAATTAAAATTCATTTTTTAAAAATAAGTATTCTTAAACCATTTTTTAAAGTATGTATTAATCTTTTAACCATCAATGACAATTTAACTAGTCTTTACCCTAAATTTATTTTGAAACCAGGGGTAAAATATATCATCAACAATTAATTTTTTGAATAGAGATAAAAGACAAGTTCTCTTGCCCTTTCTTAATCAGCAATGATTTATAGAAAATTCTATGTGAAAAAAATAGAATAGAAACAAAGCCTTTTTTATAAAAACCCCCGTAGGTCAGCATAGGATTAAAAAAACAGTTTTCTTCAATAATTATTATATAATCTATTTAAAAAAATAATAAAATTCCTTTTATTTAATTAACTTAAAGCAGAAAATAAAGATGAGCTAAAATATAAACTTACTGAAATAAATCCTCCAATGCAGCCTCCTAAAGAGAGAAAAAAAATTTTAAAAGAGATTTTAAAATTGAGAAATAATTGAAAGAATAAAAAAAAATAGAATTTCAGAAAAAACAGTCAATCATTAAAAGCTTTTAAAAAAAGTCACCAACAAATAATTAAAAGTAATAAAGAAATTCTTTTTAAGGTGAAATGGTGTGGTTGAAATAAAATTTATTTTGTAATATTTCGGAATTAAGATTCCATTTTCAAACCCAGTCTCTCCGTGTGTGTGTGTGCTTCTCCTTGTGTTTTTTTGTTAAACTGCTTCATATCTCACATGGAATGATAAATGGTTAGCCAAAAGAGAAAATTACCTATGATTCCCCCAATGTCATACCAGATCGAAAGTTTATCGGCCTCAGATTCAGGAAGATGCCAATTGCGATCCATGTAGAGTGGAAGCCAGAAGAAGAATGAATAATTGACGAGTTTAAGACAAGCATAAGAACAGGCACACTGGAAAGAAAAAAAGAGAAAAAAAAAACAAGTAGAAAGACATTTAAAGATGAATTGGATTACAAAGATGATAAAATAAGGAGTTAAGAAGAAGAAAATTTCTTTTTTAATTAACTTGAAGAGTTGCCTGCCCTTGCTCAGATGCAAGGACTTGTCACTTTTATATAATAATGAAATTTCATAATAATCAATCCTTTTTTTTTTAAAGGAATTAGATAGTAATCAAATTACATTGTAATCTCGTTTTTTCTCATTTTGATCTGTGGGATCCCAAAAGCAATCAAAATTGTTCTCAAGGTCTGAATACCCTATATATTAAATTTCAAGTCTCTAGACCCAAAATTGGCAGTGTAGTTTGGTAGGGACCACAATGATTCAATCTTTGAACTTTGACATATAAACAGCCAATTTTACAGCTCAAAACCTATTAAAAATTGTTCCCAGGGTCTGAATACTCCATATATCTTTTTTCAAGATTTGAGACACAAAATTGGCAGAGTAAATTGTAAATAAATTTGTTAAAAACCTTTTTTGTAGACAAAATCTGTGTTGAGAGTCCTTTTGCCTACTTAAATGATCATCTGCCAACCATGGAGAGACTGTCATCGAATTACATGGAGAGATCAATATATTGTTTACAACACTAAAAGTAAAGTATGTCTCTTCATTTAATTATACAATTTTGTATATGCTCAACAACTCATACAATTGATTGTTTTGTTTAGTACTCCAAGATACTAAAATACTTCAAGGTTCCTACCTAAACCAAGAGCATTGGTAGAAGCTCGGGCTGTGAGATCGTGTTACACGAGTTCAAATCCCTGTCAAAACCATTACTTTCACTTTAGCAGCCTCGGGCAGATGGGGCTCGTTAGCTCGAGAGAGCAGTTCATCTA
>JAUZSX010325402.1:0-11395 GCA_034780655.1 Idiosepius hallami | reverse complement strand
TATATACAGAACTTTTGAATTTATAGTTTTGATCATTATTGATACTTAGTTACATGCACACGCACAGTCACAGTCACAAACATACGGAAGATCATGTGCATAAAAACACACACACGAAGGCTCACACCGATGCTTACACGAAGAAAAATGTTTATAGAGATACGCAAACATAAGCATACAATTATTAAAAACAAAGAAATACAATGGAGAGCTCTAGATGACTGCACTAACGGAAATTGCTGGTTCCTGGCTCTGTGGACAATTGACAATGTTTCTCTAATGACATCAATTTTCCTGCAGTCCTTTATCCACTACAATCAGGATTTGTTCGATGTGTAATCTATTTTATAATTAGATATCTTACAACAATTACGAAGTGGTTGCACACCAAGCAACCATTAGTTGTTACTGTTGTCAACTACAATAGGTTTCACGCCATTCCAGTCAAAGACTGTATGGTGCAACATCTCATCCATGAGATTATTTTGCACAGTCTTTTCTTGATCTGCCAAAGCCTGAAGGCAGAGGGACAACAGACTTAGGACAATAGAACATGTAGAAGAATAGTATTGTCATATGAGGATTCAATCTGAGTTATATAAATGGGTAACGTTCTTACAAGCAAATAGTTCAGTTTGGGGCGTGTTTGACTGAGCATCTACATGTCCCTGGTTCAATCCTAGATTTTAGCACTAAACTTTGCTTCTAACATGTTTTTCTTTATATAATTCTTCCTATCTACCGATCATTTTTCCCGTTCTGTTCTAGAGAGTTCATTTTGTCTATTTTATATTTAAGAATTTAAATTAAGAGGATTTTTTTATTAAGTCAATTTAAAAAGTTGGTAATATTTTTCTAGCGATTGTTGAGAAATAGGATGATATTAAGCACACAAAAAATACTTCAAAGCTAAGAAATTAAATATGGATTTCATACATAAATGCACGGGTGAAAATTTGGTTAATATTAAACTAAGAGGAATACGAGAACAACTTGCAATTAAAACTGGGAAGGAATAGAACAAGATATTCTAATAAAAAGATATAATACATTTATAACTTAATGCAGCATTAAGAATTTATATATAATGTTATAATAATTTTCAAAAACTTCTTAATGCCGTAGTATTTTATTTTATAAATTTATTATATTTTTTTCACTGGATATCTTTTCTTTTCCAGCTTTAATAATAAGTTGTTAGTTTGATTATTTTAGTTTAATCTTAACCATTTTATTTTTCCTGCAATCATCTTTTTATATAATAATAATGATAATAATAGTTTTTTTTTTTCTTTTTTAGTTCATTCATTCATCCTTATTTTTGCTTTTTCTTTAGTTTTTTTTTTTAATTCTTTAATTGCTTTATTTTCTTCATTCGTTTATTCTTTCGTTTTATCAACTTGTCTTTCCTTAATTTTTTCTCTTTTACTTTTAGTCATCTTCTTCATTATTTTGGTTCTTTGTTTTTTTTATCGTGTATTAATAGTCAGGGTTGGATCAAATACAATTGTATTTCTATTTGAATTGTATTTGAATACAATTTTAATGTAATTGTATTTGTATTTTAACATCACAAGAAAAAGTAATTTGTATCAATGAGGACATGATATATAATGTAATGTCGATGTCAAATTTGGAAGGAAATGTTTCTTTTTTATGTATATTTTCAGATTTCTTTATTACTTTGAAAAAATGTACTTATATTTGTTTTTGTTTAAATCAGTTATTGTAATTTTATATGTATTTTGAGATTGAGGAAGAGAAGTATTTGTATTTGTATTTTTAAACATAGGAATAAAAGTATTTGTATTTTTGGTAACCAACATGGAAGTATTTGTATTTGTATTTCAATTGTTAAAAGTCAGTATTTGATCCAACCCTACTACTAGTTTTCAGTCATTTCAATTCATTTACACATAGATGTGTTTTTCTTTCCTCACAATTTTTTATACTTTCTATTTTTCTTTCCATTCCTTATATCTTTAACAGTCTAGCTGCATATATCAGTATTACCAATTTAATTAGTCTTTTATTTCTTTCATTTCAATATTGTTTATTCTCGTTTGTTTTTTTAATTTTTCTTTCATTGTTCTTAATTTTTATCTCTATTTTATTTTCATATTTTATTCATTTGCTAAGCCATACTTAAATATGTTTTTTAAAAATTTTTTAAGCCTACTCTTATCGATTTATTTGGTTTTATTTATGCATTTTTCCTTTCCTTTCCTTTCATTCATTTCCTTTGTTCTATATTCTTTTTCTTTTTTGTGTTATATTTATTTTACCCTTGTTTTCTTTATATGTTTATATCTATTGTCTATTTTCACCTATTGCTTATGGTGACTTTTATTCTTTTTTTCTATTCTTCTTTATTTGATTCTATTTACTTTACTATTTTGCCCTTTTTATTTTTCTTTCATTCTTTCATTCATTGTACTTATTGTTTTGTTTGTTTCATTTTCATTTCTTTTATTTTATTTATTCTAGATATTGTTTTGTTTGTTTCATTCTCGTTCTTTTTTTCTTTCTTTTGTCTATCACATTTATTCACAGTTACATCTCCCCGCTCCATAACTTCTAAACTCATTAATACTCTTGTCACTTATTATTCTTTTCTTCTTGCACGTCACCCACCCCTTTATATTAACCTATTCTCCCAACATCTTGTTTTGTTCGATCCTAACTTTTTTTCCTGACCTTCAGACAATCTAATCCACACACCAGCCCTATGACCCTCCCTACATTTTTAATTCACACTTTCTATCTCTTATCCTTTAAAATTTCTCTCTCCCGCGATTTCACTTTCACACTCCCTCGGTTTTGTTCGCTTTCCCACCCCAGGGGAGACATCATACCGTTTTTGTGTGTTTTCTTTGTTTGTTTGTTTGTTCTTTTCGCTCATGTTACCTCTTCACCTCCGGGGACGAACCCTCAACCCTAATTTGTTATATATTCCAGCTATTGTCGACCCTTTCACTTCAGAAGAAAATAAGAGTAAAAACAATGAAAAAAAAAAACAGTGAGAGCGGAGGTGCTTCGATGCTCTGAGTACTCTAGGTGTGTATTGCTAACGCTGGTAGGTGGGAAGGAACTTTCGTGACCAAGATCAGCCTATCCCTGAATTGGAAACACCCGCCTACGTCCAAAGATCAACTTAGGATACTCCTATTATTGTAAGGATACTGGAAATAATTTCAGAAAATAAGACTTTAGCTAGCCAAAACAGACATGAAATTCACCAAATAAACGTTGATTGGTTGTTTTCATATACGACATTTCGGTTCTTTCTGAGCCATTAGTTGAGGAAAATATATCTTTATACAAATTTCATTTTTAAAAAAATGTTTTCATTTGAAGTTTCTTCAATAATAAAAAAATTGAAAAAATTAACTATTTATCTATAAGAAAACTTTTATAATAGTCTAGTTTCGTTTAAACATTCTTCGGAAATAAACAATTTAAATTTTCTCAAGGAAAATTATTTTTTTAACAAAATTTTTTCTATATAAAAAAAAAGATTTAAGCGAAAATATTTGTTCAATTTGTTTTCTATAAGATATATGCTAATAACGTTCTTGATACAGTCTTGTAATAAAAAGACTTGATACAGTTTCTTTTTTTTATAACTATTTCAACAAAACCAGGTTTAAAAGATGAATTTTCGTGAATTAAACAATGTTTGTCTACCAACAGTTGTTTTAACAAAAAATGTCAAACAAAACCAGTGTTGGATTTTTTTCATTTTTTATTAACATGAATTTTTAAAACTTTATAAGAAAAATTTTGCCAAAATTAAACTCAATTATTTAACCCATTCTTGGGCAGCGAAGGTAGAGTGTTGGTAACAGCCCAGGCTCTGGAATCGTAGTACGCGAGTTCAAATCCCAGTCAAAACCATTGTATAAACCTTAAAAATGGCTTTGTGTCAAACTTGGTTGGTGCTGCTCACCAAGTATATGTATATATTTAACACATTATTTTGTATGTATACTGTTTCAACGAAGTTAGGTTTTTCTGCTAACTCCATCTCTGTAAAAACGCAACGTAAATACATTATTTTCACGCATCAATTGATTGATTTACCTCAAACCAAAGCCAGCACAACTATTTTTTGATCGTTCAACGTAAATAAATTTTAAAACTATTTTTTGTTGTAATTTCTAATTTAATCAACTTTTTTTAGGAAGCCAAGTAAAACAGCAAATTTAATATTATTTCTATTAAAATTTTACTATCGGTTAAATGAAATTATAAAATTTAATTATATAATTTTCTATTGACTTTTAATAATACAACTATAAAATTTTATCCATTAACTGTTTCTTTGAAGTTTTGAATTTGAAAGTGTAACATCGACCATCGCGAAATTAATCCTCGAAATTTTTTCTTGGTAGCATTGAGAAGTTGATCGGTAATAAAGATGGTTACAGAACTTTTGCATAGACGTTTTAAGAATCTATATTCTGGAAGCTTTGATTTCGATTTCATAAACATGAGAATTACTGACTAATGAAATATATTATCTAACAGTTGAAGTAAGTTGTGATTACACGGATGGGGATTAAGTTGTTTTTTTTAGTTTGGATAAATGGTTCGTCAGATCCTTATTAAAGACCTAAGGCACGAGAGTGAACTATCCGAAGAAAATATGTATAAACAATTGTTTTTCCGAACATTTTAAATTTATCTAAACTAATCACAGAAACTCGAAAAAAAAAACATGTAGATAATTTTGTCTAGTTGTTATTGCTATTCATGTTAGATGTACTTCCATTCTCAACTTCATTGTTATTATCACTGAAACTGTTGTATCAAAAGAATTTTTCATGTATTACTTGGGATCATTTATGTCGAACATGGAGGCGTATTTGGAAACTCTCTATCCTACTAGCGAAACACATGTAGTCTCGTATATCAAACTTTACACCTTTGAATCATAATATGCCGGTTCAAATTTGAGTCGGTTACATTAATTTTACAAATGATACACTTGAATTAGGGATTAAATTATCAGTTTTGCCCAGTGTTATGTATTAAATTGTATATTTATTAGGTTACATTTTCTGTTTACAAATGAAAGTTATTTATCAAAAAATGTTTGGTATCAAATGACTAAAATAACTGGTAAAGAAACGACAAAAATTGTAGAATATATTTATAATATAAGATGATAAAAACTGGAAGGTGAGCCAATATATGTTTGCCATGCTAGAAAGAGAGGATGCATTGTAGACTCTTGGACTCCAGAGAATACTACTGGTCATTAAAAGCATAAAAGTTCTGATATTGAGGGCAGTGTGAAAATCAACATTGGTGAAACTGATAAAACCGACTTAGATAAAAGATTATTATGATGACGATGATGAGAATCTTACCGACCATAGAAAGAGCAATACTTGTATTAAGAATGTTCTGAATAGTAATGAAACTATTGACATTAAGGATTTTATCAGCAAAGATATTAATTTTAATACTCAAAACAATAATATTAACTATTAGAGCACATTGATGTAGACAATGACGGCGATGCTGCTGATGATGATGATGCTGCTGCTGATGATGATGATGATAATGGTGATGATGCTGCTGCTGATGATGATGATGCTGTTGCTGCTGCTGATGATGATGATGAAACAATAGACAAAATTATACGGGGAGGATAAATGAGACGGATCCAATTTCTTTCTTAATGGGAATAAATGTAGATGAGGTTCCTCAATTTGACAGAAAAGACAGCTCGAACGACAAGAGACATTCTTCTATTTCATATAACAGCAGCAAAACAAGAATAAAAAAAATAATATCTTATATTTCCACGTTTATTTTCTATCTTCCGTTTTTTCCTTCTTTTCTTATTTATTCGTGAATAATTCATTTATAAAAAATAAATCTAATTTCTTCTCTTCTTAAAATCTCCGTTTCTTTTTTTTGTTTTTTTTTGTCATTGGAACCTTATCTAATTTCAATCTAATGTCGTGTGTCAATGATTGGCACAGGGTAGCTGTTGGAAATGTCGCTACTCTATCATGCCGGTGGTTGGGTGATACAGGGCGTACATCGCCAATGGTGGGATAACACTTATCCCTGCTAAAAGTAGAGAAATGAAAAAAAGGGGCGTGGTGAACACCATCTTGAAGTAAAATTGAACAGACAATGTACGCATCTCGATATGATATTATGAAAATAATAATGTACTTTTGGTCAAAGCGGAGATATAATAATAATGATAATAACAATAATAATAATAAGAAGAAGAATAATTATAATAATAATCTCTCATCAATCATTTCATTAAAATTATTAGAATCCTTATAATTATTATGATTTCAAATTTACACATCGGTAATGAACAGCTTGCAAGTAAGTGTTGTGTGTGACCGGTGTAACAGTTCGAAATAAGAATTAGAATAATAATAATAATAATAGAAATAATAATAATAATAATAATAAAATAATAATAATAATAATAAATCTGAGGAGACTTGTTGTCACTTTGGATGCGAAAGGGCCAGGTGATACTTGTGAGATCACACAATAATAGTATTAATAATGATAATAATAATATTTAAAAAAATAATAATTATAATAGTAATTATAAGGATTTTGATAATTTTAATGAGATGATCGATTTGAGAAACTTGTAGTCGCCGACTCGAAGGAATCCTGAGGTGCCAGAGCAAACTTATTGTCACTCTTCGTTTGGAAGTCACTTCATTAGTGACAATAATCATTCACTAAACTAAAAAGAATATCAGAATAAAAATTACATATGACAGCAATAGTAATAATATTCACAATTTCTACTTCCACTACATGTAATATTTTATTATATTTGTAATCGTAGTATTAATATTAACAATGATTATTATATAATTTGGTAAAATATAATTATAATAATAATAATAATAATAATAATAATTATTATTATTATTATCAATATTATTATTAAATTATTATTAAAATAATGATATTATTATTATCATTTATTATTAGTAGCATGTGTAATAGTAGCAGTATTAGTGGCATTAGTATTGTTATCTATGATAATAACAATATTAATAAAATAGAAATAAGAATAATTATATATAATGGTTACTATACAAAAACGATTATAATTCTTGTAACATTTTTCCTTTTTCTTCATATTTGTCTTTTTAATAGTATTCAGTAGTTGTCTAAATGATTTTATTATACTTGGTTATTATTATTAGCAGTATTAGTAATAGTGTCAGCATTAGTAGCAGTAGTCGTAAAATATCTAATAAGATATAAATATTTGGAACTTAGTTAATTTCTGGACAATAAGTAGTTTTGCTTTATTAAATCGAATGCACTTACTTTTAAAGGGTTACATTCCCGACATAAGCACACACATTAATATACAGACACACGTATTTTTACAAACTAATTTTATATATGCGTTTGTGTGTTCGTGTGTATGTGTGTGTGTTTGTTAACGATTCCAAGTAGCAAGTCATAGCAGAATATTCAATACTCTAACATTTTTATTTCCTCTCCACTGGTTTCATAAAAGCTTTGCAACTGATGAGCTACAACTACAGTATTTAGTTCATTAATTTTCCGTTGATTTTACAGCTTTAGGAATTTATCGACTAAATGTCGTTTTGAAGCTTAATTGTTTGAAGTGGAGCAACGACCATTGCCAAACTATGAAGAGGAACTTAACTATATTTATATCAATAATCAGAAAATTCCTCAAACACATTCTTAATCACGAAGACCGTGATTGAAAAAAAAATGTCAGAAATTTTTCTTTTTAATAATTCAATTTTCTAAAATTACATTTGTTTTTCTCCTTCCTTCGACTAAATACATGAGAAAAATAATTATTTGAACTGCATCGATTTTTAAATTAATGTATAAAATTTTGTTTGAAATGAATTATATGTAGTAAGTCCAAGCATTGTTTAAAGGTAAAAAGCAATTATTAAAATATAATTAATACACGTTAATTTAACTAGTATACAAACTACTGAATAGATAAAACTCTATCTTTATGAATTTTTACTCTTACTGTTATTATTGTTTACCATGATTTAGAGTGAAATATATCATTAAAAATTTGTTCTGCTGATGTATGGATGGAAAAGATGAACATTTCCAAAACCTTAATATGTGGTCACCAAACTTAGAGCCATAATGTCTTTGATAATTAAAGCGACAAAAAGTAGTTTTCAAATTTAAAACAACATATTTGGTGGAAAGTTGAGTGTCGAAAAAATCAAAATTTGTTATTCATTGTTGGAAGATAAAAATTAATGATATTGAAAAGATCATATTTGCAGTTGACGTAGGTACGATGAAGAATATTGCTCTTCTATGGTTTAGAGCTGAAAGAAAATACGAATTTTTCATGGACGACCAATACAGTTTTAAATCTGGGAATCTTTACAAAATGCAAAATAAAATATCAATAACAATTAGCAAAGGAGATAAAAATAAAAAAAACAAGATAGTTAAAAAGATAATGAAAAAGAAAAATAGCTAGATAGATAGACAAAAAGATTAAGAGTAAAAAAAATGGAAAGGAAAAGGCCGACCGGTTTCGTTCTCAGACTTTTTAAAGACCTCAAGAAAAAAAAGGAATTTGAGTAAGATTTTTTTATTAGATTTAATGGATATACAATGAATACAATCACTCATTAAAAATATAATGAAATTATTGTAAGGAAAGCAAAAAGAGACCCAAAAAATTAGAGGAAAGAGGGGGAGACACCTAGGGAAAAATGGAATTTTATATGTATGTATTTTAAGGCGACCATTATTTTTTTGGTATTAAATTGTTTTAAAGATAAATTATAAATTATAATATGAAAATCTTAAAATCATAACAATGATAAAATCATCGATGGCTTACAATTAATTTAATAATAAATATTATAATGATTATAGTAATTACAAAAGATAGCACTGAATTAATAATTGTAATAATAAAGATAAACATAAAAATAACCACATTAACATTTAACGATAACCATATTAACATTAATAAATAAGCATATAATAAAAATTACTTCTACCACTATTACTACCACCACGACTCATAATAATACTTCCACTAATAATGATAATAAATAAAATGTCCGTTTATGTATCAGCTCATATTTCTTATTAATGAGAATTATGCAAAATACCCTTGTCACGTTGAGAATGAAAACGACCACCTATCTCTCTTATATTTGAAATAATGAAAATATTGACACGTGTATATATTGAATAACTTGCTGTGTTTTTTGTGGGAAGGTTAGGGAATTTGTGACCAGATATGTGGTAGAGTGAATGTTAGGACAAAGTCAAACAATAGCTTTTGTTCCAAAACTTCCAGTTTTGTTTAAAACAGATATGAAAAATTAAATAAGATAAAATAGAATAAAGAAAAACGAATTTGGGAAACGACAGAATGAAAAATGGGTGGAACTCTTCCTGGTCATTAATATTACGACTCTTTCTTGTCTTATTAGGCTGACAGCTCTTTGCTCAGGGAATTCTAATTGCCATATGCCCCACCCTCTTTGTGGGGAGTCTCAAGGTTTTCAACTATTGTTCTCTCTGATTCGCCATGTACTAAATTTTTGCAAGTGTTTTACTCGAAGTGTTGGATAGTTTATTTGGTAAAACGTTTTTTTTTCTTTTCAATTATGTATCTATCTATCTATCTATCTATCAAATTTATTTTTATATGAACATATACACCCATATAAATACACACACATATATATAGACGAGAAACTGACAGTCACCGAAGACCGTTGACTCCGTGTCTACTTTATTTAGGTGTTTGTTATGTAGTAAAATGATGTTAAAAATCTTTGATAGAGCACAGAACATACACACAAGCCCTCATTTATAAAACAGCAGTGATATTAGTTGTAGATATTGGTGTGAAAATTAAGGATTACCATCTTTTTATGGCTATTCAAAAACTTTTCAAAAGTAAATAATTATAATTGGCCAGTTATTAGCCACATTTTAACAAATCTTTAAGAATTTAAAAAGTACGTCGTAACTGGTAGGATTTTTAAGAATGTGGTGAGGTAGGAGAATTCCAAGTCAAAAGATAGACGACCCACTAGGGTTTACTGAATTATTATTATTATATATAGCTTAATGCACAAAATTCAAATTAGTATTGTATTCAATGTTCATATCATATAAAATATCAAAGATTTGTGAACTGTTTCCTTTTTGTCTTCTAGTTTATGTAAATATGTTTAAGTTTTGTTTGTTATTACAATTGATCCTGTAACATCCTCATTCAAACCAATAATGTTATATTGACAGCTACATCCTAGAACATTTTCAAAATATCCTGACATTCATGATTTAAATCATTCACGAAAAAATCCCAATTTGTTCGGGCATTTTACATAACAGCATTTTTATGTTTAGAGATTGATGATTAATTCTAATGTATAGCAGTAGATTATAATGCAATTTTTGTGTCTGAATTCTCATGCATTTGATAGCAATGCATTTTAAGCCATTGTACAAGACAATGAATCGCAAATTTATAGCAATACATTTTACGCATTTTATAGACAAGTTTTAATTCATGCTTTTAACGATGGACTCCAATGTATTTTCATAGCAATGAAATCTAACAAAAAATTTTAGTAACAAATCTTAATACATTTTCATAGTTATAACTTTTCATTCTTTTTATAGATAAAAAATCAAATGATTTTATTGTAAACTTATTATAAAATCTGGTGGTATTAAATAGTGTATTTTGAATATGATAAATCTAATGCATTTTGATAATAATATATTATTTATAATACTTTATAAGAATAATGTAATATTTTATTTTTTTTATTTTATTAAATCTGGAAAAAATAAGTTATAAATTCTGATTAATTTAACCATTTATTAATTTAATTTTAACTTTAGAATTAGAGCGTACATTTTATTTATGTATGCTCTAATTCTAAAGTTTATACATATACATACTCAAATATTTCCAACTAACAATTTCTAATGCTATAGCATTAATAAATATTAATGTATTTTTATAGTAATAAACCCAATGAAATTTTGAAATTATAAACGCTGATATACCTTGGTAACAAGAAATTCAGTAAATTATAATACTAATAAATTCTTAATACAACTTTAGAAGTATGAATTGAAACAAATATATATATCAATAAATTGTATTTAATTGCAGTAAAAAATTAAAACATTTTCCTTAAACAATTAGAATTTAAATAAACAACTTCTATTCACTTAAAAACAAATTTAATGGAATTATTTTGGAAATTCTTACCAAAGCTCTCTCTATGGTAGCGTCCAAACACAGTGAGACAGTATATATTTTTATCATATTTTCAAGATTAAACATTTTTTAGATGAAACCTTGTTGGGTGATATCTTT
>JAUZSX010325391.1:0-11395 GCA_034780655.1 Idiosepius hallami | reverse complement strand
TCACCTGGTTTTAACAACTCAAAAAATTGTCCTTTTTTTTTTTTTTTTTTTTTTTATCAGGTCTCCTCCTCCTTCTCCTCCCAGTCATCATTTCCGTTCTCACTGCCTCCATTTCCTCATTCACTCTCTCTCTCTCTCTCTCTCTCTCTCTCTCTCTCTCTCTTCATTCCTCCACCCCTTTGCACCCCTGCCCCAGCATTATCCTCGGCACCACTTCCTCCACGGTCATCTTTATTGCTGTAGCAACATCTGCTATAGTTTCCGTCAGCTTTCCACCTCCCGTGTGTAGCCTTAGACAGATTGCTGTCAAAGTACGAAACTTCCTTGTAATTCAATGTCATCCTCCAAGGTTCCTCCTCGTTCATGTTCTTGTGCTGTTGGTATCTAAATTATTATTATTTATCTATTTTTTTTCCTTATTGTCATCAATCTGCCTACCTATCTTTCTAGCTATCCCTAACTCGTTATCCCACCTGCCTAGAGCCTATTTCGGTTGTTGTTGATTGTTTTTTCTTCTTTTCTTTTTTTCTTTTTTTTTTTCTTGGATTGGTTTCTTGTTATTTATGGTTCTTTTGCTCTCACTCAATTTTTCATTCTCTCTCTATCACTTAAAAACACTTTCTATCTCTGACTCTCTCTCTCTCTCTCTCTCTCTTGGTCATATTCCTTATGTTTCTCTGTGAATTCACTCCTATGTCACAAAATCTCTCTCTCTCTCTCTCTCTCTCTCTCTCTCCTTAATTTCTTACTCCCTGTTTTGTGAAATTTTTTTCTCTCCGTGTTTTGTGCTTTCTCTGACTCTCTTATTCTGTGTCTTATGCTCTCTCTCTCTCTCTCTTTCTTTTGCTCTTTTTCCCTCTCCATTTTTTTAACTATTTCTCTCTCTCTCACTCTGTTTCTTGTAAGAGAAAGAGACCACAAATAAACAAAAACTATCTCTCTTTGTTTTTTATGCTCTCTCTCTCTCTCTCTCTCTCTCTCTCTCACTCCATATCTTGTTCTCTCTCTTTCTCCCTGTCTCTCTTCCTCCCTCTCTCTCTTTTTCCCTTTTTCTACCTCAGGTAGATGAGGCTCATTAACTCTGGAGAGTAACTCATCTAGGTTTAAAGATAGTGCTAATTCCAAAAACCCAGGTAGATTAGACTTGTCAACTCTCAGAGAGTAATTCGTTTATGTGAAGGGCAACATTTATTACAAAAAGTTCAGAAGATGCAATGAGCACGTAAAACTGATCTTATGCCTAACTTGGTTTGGTGCTCAACTAAGTAGATCTCATCTCTCTCCCTGTCTCCTGCGTTCTCTCTCTGTCTTGTGGTTCTTTCTGTATCTTGTTCTTTCTCTTTCTCTCTCTCCCTCCCATGTGTCCTATCTTGTTCTCTCTCTACCTTCCATCTTGTGTTTTTCCCTTTCTCCATCTTGCTTTTTCTCTCTCGCTTTCTCTTTCTCTGTCTCGGGCTCTCTCACTCTCTCCCTCTCTTTCTCGGTCTCTCTCTCTGCTTATTTTATCTCTCTCATCTCTGTCTGAAACTCTTGCTCATTCTCTCTGAAATTATTCTCTCTTTAAAGCCCTTGTTCTTTCTCCCTGCTTCTGACTCTTTGAAACTTTCCCCCCTCTACCCGTCTCCTTCTCTCCCCTATCTCTATGATACTCTTCTTATCTCTCTCTCTCTCTCTGAAACTTTACCCCTATTGCTCAATCATTGACACTCTCTACCCCATCTTATCTCTCTGCCTCTCAAACTCTCTCTTTCTTTGGAGCTCTCCTTCTCTTTGATACTATCCTTTTCTCTCACTCTCTCACTTTTCTTTTAAACACTCCCTCTTTCTCTATCAAATTCTCTCTCTCTCCCTTCACTCTCTCTCTCTCTCCCTTCACACTCTCTCTCTCTCCCTTCACACTCTCTCTCTCTCCCTTCACTCTCTCTCACTCTCTCAAACTCCCTTCACTCTCTCTCACTCTCTCAAACTCCCTTCACTCTCTCTCACTCTCTCAAACTCCCTTCACTCTCTCTCTCTCTCTCTGAAACTCCCTTCACCCCCTTTCTCTCTCTCTCAAACTATCCTCACCCTCTCTCTCTCTCAAACTCTCTTCCTCTCCCTCAAACTCCCTTCAGTCTTTCTCTTGCTCTCTCTCTCTCTTTCAAACAATTAGTCCTTATTTTCCTCTCTTTCTCTCTCTCACTCTCTTGATTCTAATTTGTATTTTACATTGATTTTAAATTCTTTATGTAATGATTTACTTTTTGATATTTTTTCCCCTTAAACATTTTCCTTGTATTTTTCTTATATATATATATATATATATATCTTTTTTTTTTTTTTTCTTTCTCTTGAACTACCATAGGCTTCTTTTTGCATTTACCCTTTTGCCACATACACACAATTTCTTTTTTTTTTTTTTTTTTCTTATTGAGTAAATGAACATCCCTCTCATACTCCACACTAATAGACATGTTTAAGAAGTAAAAATAATATTAAGAAGATAAGATTAACTTTCATTGCATTGGGTCTTCTTTTTCATTATTATTATTATTACTATTATTATTATTTTCTTATAATTCTATTGAATAAGCCTAGCAATCTGCATGTCTGTTTATCTAACTGTAAATGGGCCAATTGTTATGCATGTGTATTATGCAATATTGTGTACTTGTGTGGGTCGAATCTACTTTTATTCAAGTATTCATCATACATCATATTGCTATGAATCATTGAAGTATTTGATGGAGTAAACTAGAAAGAATAAAAATAGTCTCTGAATAATTCTATCTATGTATTGATCAATATACATACATATATATATATATATATATATGTATGTATATAAATGTATGTATAATGTAAAGGATACCCAGTGTTGTCTGCTGTCTTTTCACTTTATTATTTGCTCCATGATCTTGAATGACATACATCATATGTTCCATGTACATCAACTGACTAAAATAAAAGTGAATGGAAGTTGGTGTGTGTGTTTATATTTGATAAGCGTAGACATGAAGTCAATGGCCTACAGTGACTATCAGTTTCTCGCCTGCACGGTCATCAGACCGAAAGCTTTCTGTCACTAAAGGCCGTTGACTCTGTATCTATGTTTATCTACTACAATACCCTCTATAGATATAGGCAATATTATCCCACAGATTAATATATATATATATATATATATTAATCTTTTTGACCTGACGAACGCTCAAGCGAGAAACTGGCAGTTGTCGACTCCCGTTGACTCCGTGTCTACACTTTAATATACACGCTCTATCACTGATATTGAGCACTCTAACTATAATTTTAAGCAACCTTATTAGAATAATATATATATATGTGTGGGGTGTGTGTGTGTGTAAATATATATATACATACAGGAAGAGGGGTAAAGAGGAATAGAGAAATAGTGATAGGCAGAGAGAAAGAGACATATATTGACAAGGATAGGTAAAACAGAGAAAAAGGAAAAGAAGTTTTATCTCTAAAACGACTTGTTCAATCTAAAACAGGACCATTATATTCGCTAGGTTTGTTTAGAACTACAAAAGCATGCAGATTGAAAACGTGTTTAATTTGAAAGATTTATATTCGCATGAAATCTTTAGAATGAAGCATGATACCAAACATGTGTTTGCCACGAAACAGAAAAATATTCAACGAGATACAGGAGTGCCCAGCAAATGATTTCAAAATAAGGTACAGTCCATCTGTAACGTAATGTGCAAGAAAATACAAAACTCGAAACACCGGCGTGACAGTTTAAAATAATACTTATACTGTACCTTATCATGCTTCATTCTAAAGATTTCATGCGAATATAAATCTTTCAAAACACAAGAAACGCCTCCTTAGATTGTACGGCACCTGGTATTTCTAAGTAGTTAGCCAATTTTTATACTGACCAGGATGAATAAATTAATACTAGAAGTGTTGCCTGACTTTGCCCGGAGCCAGGGACATTCCACTAAGATAATTAAGGAAGTATATTATATTGGAAAGCAGTTAATCCTTTTTTTAAATACCAAATTCATTTCTAATGCTTGTCTCCAAGGTAGTAAACGAAGGCTATTATATATAAAAAAGGCAGTACCGTATATTGTAAAAAATATATTTTATGTACGCTCCATCTCGATGTCGAGCACTCTGAATTGTGGCTCCCACTTAGATAAACGCTTTAGAAATGATGTTAGTAGAAGAAAGCATTAGGAATAAATTCAGAATAAAAAAAGCTTTAAAAATCCAATTTAAAAAGCATTAAAACCAAATCAATTTCTAATGCTTTTTTAATACTAAATTCGTATAAAAAACGTCACATATGAATTCACCAGAGAAAACCATTAGAAATGAATTTTGTATAAAATAAAATTAAAAAAGATTTTAGTGTGAAAAAAAGCATTAACTGCTTTTCGTTATACTATGCTTTCTTATTTACCGTAATGATAAGTCCCTTGTTCAGCAAAGCTGGGCAATGCTTCTAGTATAGTATGAAATTAAAATGGCTTGAAATTTCAATGCTTTGTCTACTAGGATATAATTCTTAATAATCGATTGAGTAAATGTCTTAATTATTTGTAAATGAGATTTTAGCTTTCAAACGATAATAGGCTCTTAAACTTGGAGAAGCTGGTTAAATCCAAATGCTTATAACGTTAAAAGCGCCCTGAGCATTTCTTTGCGAATACAGTAACATTATTTATAACGATAATGATACTTAATCTATAGTCTTAAGTTTCAAAGTAATCCGCAGTTTTCCTGTTGAATCCTATGTACTTGACCAAATCTATTAATTTACAACGCTGAAGGCAAAAGAAAGAATTGTTATTAACCAATTTAGACCTGACGCAAAGTAACAGATCAATGCTGCTTGATCTTCTGTTCAGCGATTTTCTACGACAGCAAATGCGCTACTTGATAAAATTCATTAAAAGTAGTTGTTGAATTTTAGTTTCTTTTTGATGCTGGCGGCAGCAGAAAAACTGGTGTGTGTGTTAATGTGTCATTTATTAAAGGTTGTATGACACTTTAAACCAGCAAAATAGAAAACCAATTCAAAGTTTCTATTATATAACTGAAAGAATATCAAAATTCGTTTTATAATCTAAGTTTTCAAGTAAGTGTTATTGTTTGTTTTTGTTGTATATAAAACTTTTTAGGCCATTTAATGTCGAGAAAATACTTTTAAATCCATTTGATAAACGTTCTTTTCTTCACACCTATATTTTTAAACCTTTGAACCCTGACTTATCAAAATTACCAAGCAGTCACTCAAAGTCGGTATATTTGAGTAACTTACTAAAGCCAATATATTGCTGTGTCTTCTTTTGCCTTATGTTGTCAGGGCCGATATATCGGCGTCTTAGGGTTCAAAGGTTTAAATGACATACTTTACACTATTTAATCCACAGCTGGTGTGAATGCAGGAATCCATAGCATTAAGGTTCCCCTCAAATCACCAAAGTTAAGCAATGGAGGGTGTGAAGAGAAAGAGAGAGGGGGAGAAGGAGGAAGAGAGGCTGAGAGAGAGAGAGAGAGAGTTAGAGAGACGGAGAGAGAGAGAGAGGGAGAGAGAAAAAGGAAAAAGAGTGAGAGAGAAGAAGAAGAAAAAGAATAAATATATTAAGAGAAAAGGAATAGCGAGAAATTGAGAGAGAAAGATAGAGATAGATAGATAGATAGATAGATAGAGAGAGAGAGAGAGAGAGAGAGAGAATAGAAATGAATAGACGAAAGTGAAACAGAAATGTTGACTCGACAAATATACAGAGTGTCCAAAAAGTTACTGTGCACCAAGGGCATAGAGAAATTTAGGTGAACTGTTAAACAGTAAATTATATTATAAAACATTTACACAATACAATTTTACCAATGATATAGTATCACAGTTTATCCGAAAGGAAATGCTCGAAATGCCCTTCATTTGCATTGAATACTTTATTTTCTACTGCACAGCAACTTTTCGGACACCTTATATAAGCGGGTCCTTCAATAATATTTCACAATATTCACTACCATCAATTAAGGCCTATATTGTTATTATCAAATTCTCACATTTCCCTTGGACAAGTGGATAGGCATTCGATTTTCGGAACCCTAATACGCGAGTTCGAATTCCATTTGCGTTGAAAATTGGGACAATACCATTTGTAAAGGTATGAACCTCCACACTCCCTCTAGCTACGAGTTGAATTGTGCACATTGTATTATTCCAGTAGCTACTTTGGGCAGATGGGCTCGTTAACATGAGAGAGTATTATTCGTGTTAACGAGCCCATGTGCCTGCAGTAGCTACAGGAAAAATAGTATGATTTGCAGGGTTGTATTGGGGTGGAGTTGGAGTCCCTAAGGCGGTCCAAAACTGTACTTAGCTCGTTTCGGCAGCTTCTGGTGCCAAACGCACTGCTCTGCTATCCTTTGGAGTTCCGCCAGCAAGGACGAGAGGGGGGTACTGGGAAATGGGCAGAATCAGAGACCTACAAAAAAAAACATTGCCCAGGCCTTGTGCCTTGGAGAGGCCACTTACTTGAACCAACATGGGGCGCATTTCGATCGTCCCTAGAGATGGACAGATGCCATCATCATCATCCTCATTGGGATGGTTTGCTTAATTCTTTCTGTTTTTTTTTCTTTTCAACTCTAAGTGTAGGTCTCAGAATGAAAAATCGAAAGTAAGATAGGCCTTTGGTCCCACAGCCTGTCAAGTTTGAATAGTAAATTAAAAACAACAACAATTCAACAACTGCTTCATCAGTTTGTTTATAACGAAAGCATAATATTCAATGAACAATCTGTTTACAAATTATAAAACGATCCATAATATCTGTAGAAAACAAGAAATGTTTTATATATATGTACAAAATAAAGACTGGGATATTGTAAAACAGTGAACCAAAACTCCTTTATTGTTTAGATTCAACATTAACAACAAAAAAACAAGATATTTTTATATAACAAAAAAATACCGTTAATATACACTCGTTCGGTTCTAGCAGGCTTGGTTGACGAACTTGCCTCGGCCAACCATATTGTTCGGTCAAATCACGTTGGAGACACCGGTTCCCACCATATTGCCAAAGCTAAGCAACGTAGAGCCTGTTCGATACTAGGATGGGTGACCACTTAGGAATCACAGTTGTTTGGTCAAGTCACGTTGGAGACACTGGTTCCCCCCATATCGCCAAAGCTAAGCAACGTAGAGCCTGTTCGGTACTAGGATGGGTGACCACTTAGGAATCACAGTTGTTTGGTCAAGTCACGTTGGAGACACCAGTTCCCCCCATATCGCCAAAGCTAAGCAACGTAGAGCCTGTTCGATACTAGGATGGGTGACCACTTTGGAATCACAGTCGTTCGGTCAAGTTATGTTGGAGACACTGGTTCCCACCAAATCGCCGAATTAAAGAAACGTAGTGCCTGTTCATTACTAGGATGGGTGACCACTTACGAATATCAGGTACTGTACCAAGCTGATCGGCGGGGTTGTGGTATGATCAGTTAAATGCATTAAGCATTCGAACTGAAAGGCCTTCTCTCTCCCCAACCTCCCCCATCACACCAACCAACCATGCTAAAGAAACGTCTTCGATTATTGTTACTCCCTAGGCTGAGGACTGAGACTCTCAGTTTAACTCGATGACTAATCCAAGACCAAACGGATAAGGACAGGTCTTTCTGCTCATCAGCAAAATCTACAACAGTAGCAACAGTAATAGTAATAATAATCCAATTGTATAGTAGTATCAGTAATAATGGCAATAGTACTAGTCAGGTCTCTATAGTTGAGCGATAATTCACTGAATCTGGATTCATTAAATATGGTGAATTATGGCCTCTCTTTTCTGTGATTGGTTGATTTTCATTCTTCTTTTATATCTCGAGTCATTTCCCTCTCTGCTTAAAATCTCGATTACCCACATATCATATCTCACCGGAAACTTACAAGGTTGCAAATTCGTCCAACCTTGCCAGCTATAAACGAGCGAGTGACAATGTTCTATCAATAATATTGTTACACTGAGATAAAAATTATATCTTTACAAAACAAGATTTCTCATTAAATAACTTACCAAGACTTATATCTTTTCAAACGACAACAAAGAGTTAAAAACAGAAACATTAGAGAGAAAAAAAAACCTCTAAAACCTTTTCTCCACACCAAAAATAAATGAATAAATAAACGAAAATTTGCTCTATATTTTGGAACTCTTTTGGGCGAGGCTTCATAATCATTATATATATTTTTTCCTCTCCTTATCTTTAAATTTGTTGTTTCCACCACGTTTCTGTCAACAAACCCTTTGGTTTTCCTTAGATGTATTAACCATGATCAAGTAGAAATGCTGAATCTGGGTAATGTACCCTCAGTAATTACTACCCTAAGGTCGTATTAAAACAACCATCTTTTGTCAATGCCCACCAGGAACCGTAGATAACATATGCATTTACCCGCTGTGCCACGAGGCCCAAACTATAAAGATGAAGATAACAGTCCACAAAAAATTATATAAAAGCCCCAATTTTTTTGGTTAGATGTTGAAATTGATGATTAATAAGTAGGGCTGTGATAATATGCTTTTATTATAGAATATTACTGTGAGAACCCTAGATATTAGGACTGTTAAAAGAATATTCTTTAATAAAAGCATATAATTACAACCTTACTAATATCTATATAAATAATAGATGGTCAAATCGCAAAAGTCAAGTAATAACAAGAATATTCTTTAATAAAAGCATATTGTCACAGCCTTATTAATAAGTTTCGGCACATAATTTTAGTAATTTATTAAAAAGCAAATACATTTTTTGTTTTGATGTGCTAATATTTTATCAAGAGAAATTTGGTAATCTGTATAATTTTGAATATTCGAGTTATTAGTTTTTTTGGAATCCTTGGGATGAGGCTTGATAAGGTGTAGATCTATTTTTTGGATTGTATCATTATTACTCTCGTTGTGAAACAGCTGAAAAGTTTTGATGATGATCAAACTCAAGTTCATTCACCTGGATAAGGCCAAAGTGCTAATCGGACGAAATGTTATGAATGATATGGATTATTGTTTATACAACAGCTAGAAAAATAGACTTACAAAATTCGTGCTATTTTCTTAACTTCAATGGTCAATATTTTCAAGAGTTAAGCTAATCAGCCTGTCATCCTCAACTTGAGTTTCAACTTTGAGTAGATTGTTATCAATTTCATTAACATGTCTCTTTATTTAATCTATTCAAAACTGTTGTCGATTAATTGGTTTGTTCTTATACCAGCATATCAACCGTTTTGGTTTATTTAATGCCGGAGAGATTGTTTTAGTTTTGCTTGTTTATTGCTTATAAAGTTTTTTGTTTTGTTTATTTATTTGTAATTTTTATTTTTATTTGCCCATTTTTTTTAGTTTTTAAGATTCTAATGTGACTATTGCAGTTTTATAGTTATTAGTTATGATATATGCAATTAAGTTTTTTTTCTTAATTATATTGTTTCACAGCGTTATTTCTATTAGGAACTCTAAGATGTTAATAGGTTGCACCTTGTTGAAAAGGTTTTTTTAGATTGATTGCTTGGCAGTAGTTCGTCTTTGTTGGAGATCTATGTAATTTATTAGGATACTGCGTAAAGTTCCAAAAATTGTATTGGCGCTTCTTTGCCTTTTGAAAGATATGAGTTTGTAATAGCTTTGTGTCCTACTTACAGTTTTTTTTAATACTACTTCTTCTCTTCGTCATTCCAAATGTTATCTGCCTGAATTACCTAGGAATAGATACATAGCCACATCTCCGATATACGTGGACAGTTCCTCAATCAGGGATTACCTTTGATAATCGGCCCGTGTGAAACTTCCAACCATCACGTTTGATCTACGTAGTGCCGTAAAGTTGCATTCTGTTTTCACTAAATGCACATGTTGCCCGGATCAAAAATAGTTACTCCCTGGGTAATTTAAACGTCAGGCGCTCTCTGCTGATTCTACTGGACACTTGCAAATTGATGTGACACAGTCGAATATCCCAAACCTTTATTTTATGCACAGTATGCATATAAATGCACATTTGTGTATCGATACTTGTTAAGGCACCAAACTGAGTTTGGCACAAGGCTAGTTTTACGTGCTCATTACATTCCTTGACTTTTTGTAATCAGTGTTATCCTTCACCTAAATGGGTTACTCTCATTCAGTTGACAGGTCTTAACCAATCAGGTTTTTGGAATCAGTTTTATCCATTCACCAAAACTTTTTGTAATCACTGTGGCCCTTGGCCTAGATGGGTTACTCGTACTGAGTTTACGGGTTTTATCTACCTGAATTTTTGGAATCACTGTTAACTAAAACTTAAACTAATTACTCCTCCGAGTTAACGAGCCTAATCTGTCCGAAGCAGATGAAAGTAAATGTAATGGTTTTTGCACGTATTCAATACAGATTCTAGGCTTTTACCAATGCTGAAACCTAGCTGCCTTTATCTATAAATATATGCGTCATGTGTAAGCGTGTATATGTATGCATTCATTTGGGCAATTGTTAGATAAGTTATAATAATATTCTATAGTCATTCATGTACGGCCAAATCACCAAGGAGACACTGGTTCCCACCAGATCACTGAGGTTAAGCAACGTAGAGCTTTTCAGTGACAAGATGGGTGACCACATGAGAATATCGGTAGTTTGTGGCAAAATTGGTTTAACAAATGAAGCATTCGAACTGAAAGGCCTTCCTGCTTAATATCAACAACAGTATGGTCAAGTCACACGGGAGATACCAGGTCCCAATAATTTACCAAACGTAAACAAAATAGAGCCTGTTCAGTACTAAGATGGGTAACCACTTAAGAATATCAGGCACTGTACCAGGCTGGTCTGCGGTTCGTAGTGTTATCACCCGAACATATTAAGCATTCGAACTGAAAACCCAACCCCTTTCCTCACAACGAACGACTATGCTAAAGAAACGTCTTAGATAAGAGTTAGGCCCTAGGGTTGGGACTGGAAGCCCCATTTTAATCTGTGATTGCGAAAACTCTAGAACAAGGGAAGACATATCCAAATCTGAATGGCCAAAAGGAGGTCTTCCTGTTCAACAACAAGAACAGCAACAATGGTTGCTTATCATCCGAAAAGCAATTGATTTCCAAATATATTCTGATAGCTTTCAAATATATTCTGATAGATTTTTTTTATCCGATCAATACCAACGAAGAAACTTTCCAGACAGAAACAAAAAAAAAGTATATATATATATAAAATATCTAAAAATCAACTGTTCTAGGCCTTAAAAAGTTTTTTTATTGAATATATATATCTATATATCTATATATATATATATATATATATATATATATATAGATATAAAAAGAAGATAAAATATAAAATCTTTGAAGAAAGTATTAATGATATTTTTTATTATGATATTTCGG
>JAUZSX010325381.1:0-11395 GCA_034780655.1 Idiosepius hallami | reverse complement strand
AAATTCTGTTCCTAATTCTAATCTATTATTAAGTGCTGGTCTAAGTCTTACAAGTCTCTAATATTCTTAAGTTACCTATATTTCTACATTTATGCCTTTTTAAAAAATCTTATTTATTAATTATTACATGATGCTTCAGAAGAACTATACAGGTCTCGTTGAAAGTCAGCGACATATTCAATTGGAGCTCCTTTAAAAGAATCGTTTCCAATTTTCTGATGTTACTTCTAAAGTCAGCCGTGTAGTCCTTTAGGGACCCGGAGGGTTTTTTAATTGCCCGAGCGCTTTTGAACCTCTATGGGTCAATGTTATGGAGCTGAGATTATACTTTAAAAGGAAAGAAGAAATAGACTCCACTGTGGAGTTCAAGTAATAATGGCCAATTTGACAAAATAACAGAAGGAAAGAAATGATTGGTCTGTTTCAAATCTGGTATCATTAGCTTGGAAGATCCCTGAGAAAGAAGTTGACCATCAGATTTGGATGACCAGGCACTTATGGCAGTCATGGAAGGAGACAAAAGCTGGACAACTTGAAGGCTGGTCAAAGATTTCAATGTGCAACATTTGGCCACCATTTGTAATCATAAAAATACAGCCAAAATATATATGTATGTATATTTTGGCTGCATTTTTCCATTTTAATATTTTTTTAGAAAAGATCAAGAAAACAAATGGATTAAAACATCTTTTTATAAAAATTAAAGAAACCCCCCCAAAAAAAATCTGCTAATAACATCAGAATTGAGACAAGAACTACAATACATCCACCCTAAAGACAATGAATTCAGAGAAGTCCAAAAGTTCTTGGGATTAAGGTATATTTTTGAATTCATTTGGAACTGATATAAAGATTCTCGTCATAAAGTTAGAAAAAAATAAAGAAAAAATAGACAGCAAGTTTTTGTTCTTTTTAACAAAATTTGTTTATATATATCTAGATATATATATACACACATACAAACTCACAAAAACTTACATACATACTCATTTCTGATAACAAAAAATAAATAGAAATGTACTTTTTCTCATTTCTAGTTTATTTCTTATGCAAAACCAAACTTTAAAAAATATTTTTTCTTCATGAGCATTTGATCAATACAAAACATGAAATATTCAAATTGGGAGAAGGACATTTTTTAATTCTTTTTTTTCTTATGATTAATTCTAGAAATCCATACATATTCCTACATTAAAAACAATCAAAATATAAAAACAGCCCTAACGTTCCTTAAATCGGTGAAATAGTTTAATAGAAGCCTAAGGTCAACTTTCACATTGAAGAAGGTCTAAAGAAAGGAGAAGAAACTTTTATACTGAAAGAAAAGAGATTATATCAAATAGACAATAGAAGATCTGTTCTGACTTTAAAAAGAAAAGATAGCATCAAATACAAACATTAGTTTCATTCAAATCTCACAAAAAAGACATTTTTTTTTAAAGGAAACACAACTTTTTTTTCTTCCATTCATAAATTCAGAATTGCATTTTTATTTTTATTCTTTTAAAACTCTTTAAAAATTCCTAAAAATCTTATTTTTGAACAATTTTTTCTTAAAAAGTCAAAGAAATTTTACTGGCAGGTTTTATTTTGTTCTAACAGAGTTGAAACCTTCTTTAAAGTAGAATGGGAAGACATTTTGGTTTGAATAACAGAATCAATATTTTTAATCAATTCAAGGAATCAGATTGCTATTAGACACTTTAAAAACTAACCAAAAAGATACAAGTTTACTTTGAACTGATACTTTAAACCTTTTGCTTTAAATTAACATAACTTTTATATCTACATTTTTAATCTGTTTGTCTAATTTGCAATCATTTTTTGTAAAAAAAGTTAAATGGTGATTTATTCTTTCAAAATATTAAATATTTTGAAAAATTGATAAAATTACTCAATTCACACGAACTTAAAAATTGAGATTTTATCTTATTTTATAAAGAAGTTACTCCTCAATTTTCCTTAAAATAATTTTCAAAAGATTTTTTTGTCTTTCTTTATGTTTTATTAAATAATAACTAACCCTTTTTTTGTTTATTTTTCTTTCTATTTTTTATTGTTTTTATATCTTCAGAAAAAAGAAAATAAAACATCCCCCTACCCTGCAAAAAAAAAATATGAATTTGTTATTATTTAACAAGTCCGAACATTAATTTAATGCCAAACTATACAAAATATCTTTAATTCAAAATATCAATTTTAAATTGAATCATATTTATTACAATTTTTCATTCACAGCATTTATTCAAATATTTCATTATACTCTTGTAATTTAAGAGGCAATGTTGATTTTGATGATTAGCAACATTCAAAGGGTTAAGATTTTTCGACCATTTCAAAATCAATTTTCTTAAGAGTAATTAACCCCTTGTCTACTTTTTACGTTTTTAATACAAATGCATGCATCAGCTTTTATAAGATGTCAACAAAGATTTTAAATGTTGTTACAAGTACACAAGGTTTTTAAATTTTAAATGAGAATTATTAGCAAATATCACATTTTGGTTGAAATAATAATAATCATATAACAATATAATAATAATAATAATAATAATAATAATAATAATCATCAGTGTAAAACATAGTTAAACTTTTGATTAATATATTTAACAACCAAAAAAAATTTACACATAACTACATTTATCTCTCATTTGTTTGTACATAAAAAAGAAAAAAAAAAAGAAAAATTTTATTTTTGTGATTCTGAATTCATGTAAGCAGTTTATTCTTTATCATTTATATTAGCAAATACCATTGTAATTATTTGAATTAATTCTGGCTTAAAGTAAACAGAACAGATTGAAATCTTTTTTGAAAGAAGATAAAGTCTTGAAGAAGAATTAAAGATGAAGAATAATAAACAATAAAGAATGGCATTCAAGTTTGACAACAGAAAGAAAAGTTTTTAATGAAGATCAATTCAGAAAACATGCTGAGAATATTTAACCAAAACTACATGTCAATTCTAACCTACAACTAATTTTTGTACTGAGCTCAATGAACACTTACCTGCCCTAATGTCTCCCGGGATTCAGAACGGTGGGTATCAATTAGGGTATCCTGTGATAACGTGGAACCAGTAAAGTTGGTGCTCTTTGAAGCATCATTGCCCGTCACTTTGCTGGGTTCTAACATGCCTAAATTGGCAGCAAATATTGGAACACCAGGCTTTTTATGACCCATCAACTGTAAACCAGAATAAAAAAGGATTGTCTGAATTTGTTAAATGGTTTTTGATTTCTTTATCTTTATTCAAGTTATCGAGACTTCTACTCTCATCTTTGTTATCTTAAGAACGTTTATGCCAATGTGACTTTTGCTTTTCCCTAGATATTAGTCAAAATTCAGTAACCTTTTCAGAGATACGGACATAACCCTCTGTAGTGTGGAGTGTTCCCATTCAGTAGGGGTTTTCAGGTACTATTTAGTTATCTTTGTCTGTAGTCAGGATTCTACCTTCAGATTTAGAATTAGCAAAACCAATTGCATGATGGGAGGAATTATCTGAAGGTAATGATCTGATGATTGCGCAAACAAAACAACGGACATTTGTACCATAATATAACAGAACATTTTTAGAACAAAAATGTTTTATATTCGAAGGGAAAATAAAAACTTCAAAAGAGAAATCTTTTTGTGGAGGAAATTGATTATTTCATTACTGATGAAAACCAGCTGATTTAGGTCGAAATAAAGTTTGGCTCTTTCTTTTCTCTCTAAAGAAATATAAGCTTTTGTCATTCATAATCATCTCTTTATCTTTTGCTCTACAGCAATGAAGGTTTGTTGACACTTTCCATCAGTCATGTGTTATGATAGAATTCAGATATTATGACAATTGTATTATTTCAACTCACTGCAGATCTGACGTTTCTCTAAATTAACTGTCTGTAATCATAAAGATATTAATTTTTATAAGATTTTCCATCAAAATGAATCAAAGAAAAAAAAAGTTTTATTTAGATTCTTTGTACACAAGTGATTATTTTAAAACTAGGTGTGTCTTCTTTAAAGTTCATCCAGTGTCCCAAGAACACTCCACATGAAATCTTGATTCATCATCCACTTAATTCAAAATGAATGACAGTTAATTTCTGAAGACTTCTTAAGAATAAACTGTCCATTTAATGATGGAAATCGTCACCTCTCCTTCATTATTTCACCAAAGGCCAACATTCTTAAATAATAAAAATTATCTTAATTTACAAATATAACCATTGTTAGGAAAAGAAATGAAAAATCAAAACTGAATTAAATTACTTACAATTTTTCTTGAATCAATACATAATGTCCTAAATAACATGTTGCTCCCTTTAGAATCTGTGAAATGATATGTGAGTGCATCCGTCACATCAACGTCTAGCAGCTGTTTCCAGATACAACAGCTGGAGCGGCTTCCTCTGTAAATAGATTTTGCATATTTAGTCAGATTTTGGTTTAGGAATTTGATGAAAAATGATAATTGAACCTCACTTAAAAAAGGAAATTATCTTAAATCCTAATAATTATTACCAAACTTTTTGGTACAAAGGAAAGCGCTTGTGCATAACAAGCAAATGGAGAAATTTGGCCGAACCCTAAAGCCTAACTCTAAACCCTAGCCAATCAAATTGCTGTCTTACAACCAGTGTAAAGTCCCCGAGCAAAAAACATATTTCTCCATTTGCTTGTTCTGCAAAAGCACCCAAAAGAAAATAGATTTACAATTCCTGTTGTCTTCAGATGTTCAATTGGACAGTGATAAAATTTCTTCATCCCTAGAAAGCTTTGTTTAATAACATATTGACTTTTATTATTAAGTCATTTCAGGAATCATTTTTTTTAAACGTTTTTTCTTTAGGAATTGACTTTATTATTCAGACCTCTGTCCTCATCTTGTTTGATGTTTCTGCAGAAACATCAAAATTACCAAGATGAGAACAGAATTCCTAATAATAAAGTCAATTCTTAAATTATGAAGCCTCATTTCAAAAATAAAAATAATAACGGTTTTCCTTTCTTAAATCACGTAGAATAGTAATGAAGAGAAGTATATCATTTACCTCCATATATTATAGGTTTTTTTTATCTCAGCTGGTTCGACCATCTTATCTTTCTTATTCGACATACTATACCATACTAATGTATTATTATTATTGTTGCTATTGTCATCGTGACCCATTCACTCCTCGTAATAAATTCCTCACCAAATTTACATCAAAACAATTTATTTATTAAATGGTCATTCCTATTTTATCCTTCAATGACACTGAGTAAATTTGAAAGGCATTCTATGAAAAGACAGAAAACACTTTTGTTAAAGTAATTATCATTATTATCAATAAAACTATTGTTTAAAAACAAATTCTTGCACGAAAATACAAAATTGGAAATAAAAATAATTACTTACTCCATTAATTTACAATAGCAATAAGAGTAAAATCTTTTTTTATAATGTTAAGGGAAGCAATTACTTTGTGTAATCGTTTGTTTCAAATATATATATCATTCATTGGAAATATAACTTTTTTATATTTTGAATTTTGTCTTAGCAGTCAAGTTTTTTTTATACTGACATTCAGTAATTCTAAAATAATTAGCAAATGTATAGTTATTGATTTAAACAAAGAAAGATAACAATTTTTTTATTGATATATTTATAAATGTCAATATAATTAATATGAAAGGATGGAATAATAATTATACTTATATAATCGTCTCCCGTTACTTGCTTGAATGATTATAGAAGTAATTTAACAAATATGATTTTATTCAATTTATGTCATCAAAAGAAACATTACTCCCTTTCTGTTCTGAAAGCTTCTAGAAAATGGAGCACTGTCCCTAGGCTAAAAAAACAATCTGATAAAAGCATTCAAAGTGAGAGGAAACTAATGATCGGCACTTGAAGAAAATGGCTGCCCTGCATGCAGCATTTTTATTTTATTTGATCAAAGATTTAATGGCCTAGTTGCTCATTAAAAAAAAAGAAAAGAAAAGAAAGGTATTAGTTTTGTTTCTGCTTCTGTATTCTAACATTATTTTTTATTTTTTAAAAAGATTAAAAAACACAAATGTCTTTGGATTTATATTGATCATTTTTTCTTTTAATAATCAATAAATATTATCTATAAATGAACAATTTTAGACAGCAGGTTTAATTTAGATTTAAGATTCAATTTGTTTTGGTCTGCAACACAAAATAAAAATACTTTATAAATTTCTCAAAAAGATGGAATCCAAAATTAATGAATTGTAATGCAAAATAACAAAATACACTCAGATTGCACAAATCTTAACAAGGTTTATTTTATCATTATTCAAATTGATTCTACACTGACATAGATGCTACTT
This sequence comes from Idiosepius hallami, assembly GCA_034780655.1. Taxonomy (NCBI): domain Eukaryota; kingdom Metazoa; phylum Mollusca; class Cephalopoda; family Idiosepiidae; genus Idiosepius; species Idiosepius hallami. The sequence goes on along the minus strand of JAUZSX010325381.1, from coordinate 5,062 downwards.
TTAAATTCATAAGCCATTGTATACCTACCAAAAATGTAATGAATATAATTCAATCAAAAAACAAATAAAATAATGATTTTTTATTGTAAAAATCAAAATTTTAAGTTCAAAAGAAAACTCAACCTGTTATTTTCTATGGATTTTTTTAAATTGAAAATGTTCAAGATAGTTAGATGTCTGAATCATTATGTTTTATTTACTTGTTATTCTTATCATTCATTTATATATAAGAGGTTGCAGAAACATTGTTATATTACATTGGTTTGGACACAATGTAGTGTCTACTGTTCCTTTGGGTTTTTTCTCAAAATTCATGAAAGCTGCCTCGTCTCATCATCGACACAAACAAAGCTAATAAAACAAACAAAATTTCTACCTATTTATTGAATTAATTCTTTACTGAAAATCATACAAGGGCAAGTAAAAAAACCTGAGAGCTTTTGCCATAATATATACTTAATGCGGATAATTTTTGAGTTATCAATTATGAGGAAAAATACATGTATGAAAAGTAGTATTCTTAAGATTAAACCTAGAAAAGTAATATAAGGGTCAGTTGTTATTTAATCTGAAAAAAGAACAATCAAGCAATGTATGCTGTAATATGGGCCATTGTTTTAAAATCTCCATCCTAATTATTATAAATACATTATTTATTCATTTTTCTATAAAAGTTTTTTCTTTATAATTTTTACATCTTTATCTGTTAATAATGAAATTGTGATGATTTTGCTTTGATGCAATTCAATTAGGGAAATAATAAATTGAAAATAAATACATCATAAATGAACTTTCACAACAGCTGCACTGCTTTAATTTCTCTATCTAACAGCATATCCTACCCTATAAATAAGGTCAAACCTTTTTTTTGTGGTTATAGAATTTGCAAAGAAATAAATTACAGATAAATAGGAAAAATATTTTCAACAGGAAAAGAAAATATTCTATATTTTTGTAAAAAATCTTCAAAATTTATTTAATTCTGAACTTTGTTTAGCAGATACATGATTTTTTAATGAATAATATGTTGAGACATTTTAGTTGTTATCTGTACGGTATAGAGTTTGTAGGGCAACTTAAAATTCAATAAAACTTAAAAGGAAAAGTTGACATATTGTTCATGATTATTGCTTGTTGTTATGTCTAGAAAGGTTTAAAAAAAAAACATTAAAATTTAGAGAATTAGATTTACCTGGCTTTAGTCTTTTGAGATCTATGGCTTTTCCGCAAAGGAGTTTCATCCAGAATGAGATCCTTGAGTAGACTCGGTTGCAATGATTCCGTAGAGGCTAACATGGACATTGTCTCGGGAAAACATTTATTCAATACTGGCACAATTGCATTGGAAACCTGTAGAAAGCCAACAAAAATATATATTTTTATCATATATTTATTTTCTCATTTCTAATCCAAATTAGAATTAAGGATTAGGATTACCAACATTATTCAATATTAAGTAAAGTTTTTACATGAATTCATCAAGTCTGTACTTAATTTTTGTCCCCAGAAATAAACAAATACTTCATACAGCTCCTGTGACAGGGTGCAACAAAATTTATCTTCACCTACAATGAGATTTATCTATACAATTAATTACAGAACTATGAATTGATCCAGTTCCATAATTCTGTGCTTTATGATAAGTAAAGAGCAATTATTTTGATAGTCAAGGAAGCGTGATTTGATTTAAGGTCATATTTCTGTGCAGAATAAACGTTCTTGGGATTGATGGCAATTATCTAAAGAAAGGCACAGAAATGTGAAGAAAGAAATGAAAATGAGAATAAAAGTCTGAAAAATCTAAACCCAAAAGGAAAAAGCTGAAGGTTTGGCTTATTAGCAAGCACAACTAGACTCAATGGAGAAATTAACTTAAAGATGTAGTTTTTTTCAGATTAGCAAACAGGAAATACAAAAGTTAGATTTGAAAAGAAAAATAAAATTATATTCAAATAACGACAGAGAAAATATTTGGATTTAGAAGTGATCAGATATTTTGTATTTTTTTTAAACATTGACAACCAATTCATTTTTTCCATATGCTTTGATTTTGATTTAGACTTACAGCAGTGAATTCTTGGCTATAATAACATTGACTTTATATTTAATCATCATTATCGTAATACTGACATTATACTTAATTTGACTATGATAATATGATATGTATATTTAATTTTGGCTATCATAATAATTCCCTAGTTGACTGTATACTTAATTTTGAATTTCATAAAATTGATAAAATATTAATGAAACTGATTGTATATAACTAGTTTGTTATATAAGCATTTTGGTGAATGCAGTTTGACCAATGTAATAACAGAGAAAAAATTATTCTTTCCCAATTAAAAGTATTTTTTGATTTGAATAAATATCTAGAAGTCAGTAATTTGATATTTATGAAGTAAACTTTAAGCTTCACAAATGAAAATAGAAAAAAAAGGAAGTAGCGATGATGGACGTGCTTTTTATTTGGAACCAGTTTCTTTCAAATAGAAATCAATGTTTATTCACACTGAAACAATAACTGGCATCCTTATAAAAATAATCTATTGAGAAGAGAGCACAATAAGAGATTGCCAATTAATTGCCATATCAGACATCATTTGGGAGATTAATTGTGGTTGCTTCTTCACATTCAATCTACAAATGCTTATTGTCACAGTTTATAAGAAAAGACAAAACATAAAAAAAAAATCATTTTTCTAAAAAACATTTCCATCTTTTTTAAAACAAAAATACCCATCTTTTTTTTCATAAAAAATAGAAATGAATATTAAAAAAATATCAAATTGCAGTTTAAGCAAATAATAAAAGATAGAAAAAAAAAATTTTTTTTCAAGCTAAAATCAATTTTTTTTTATAGAATAATGAAACCATGATAATTCAGAAATAAACAGAAAAATATATAAATAAAAAAATGGGGTCAAAAAAAATATAACAGCTTGATGCAGCTGTTTTTATCTGAGAAATATACTTTTTTTTGGTTACATAATACATTCAAAACAATGCATTGCCTTTAAAATAGAAATAGATATGACTTTATAGTTTACAAAGACATTATCATTTATTATATTATATTATTAATTATTCATTATGAGGCTAGGTTTGGCAAACTTGAATAGATAAAACTCAAAAAGCAATTTTGGGTTGTAACATCATGTTTGAACTTAATAAATGATCTTAAATTTGATGATATGATACAGTAATGGGTATTTGGCATACAGCTATTAGAAAATGGTTTCATCTACCATATCTACCAAGTAAATATAATATCTACCAAGTAATATATACTAAACATTACATGATTTGGAAACTATGTCAATTTAATACAAATATTGTTAATAATGAATATACTAATAAAGATTTTTTTTAACATTATTTTTTTAAAAATATGTTCTTCTATTATTTAGTTCTCAAACAGTTATTGGGGAAGTCCACGAGCCAAATAGATAGGCAGTTAGATGTCGGATTCATAATACACAAGTTCAAATCCTGAAAGTTTCACTTCCATTCATAATTGGACAAATATCCTTGGAAAAGGTAGGAATCCCCACATTTCTTCCAGCTATGGGTTAAATAATACATATTGTGTAATCAAAACCTATGTGTGTACAAAAAGAACGCTTATCAAAAAATCATTGTTCTCGGCATTAAATGACCAAAAAAAAGGTTGATATATCTTCAAAAAACAAACATCAAACAGTTATCTTGAAGAAATTAGGTTTAAGACTTTAGTTTGGTTGTCATGTTAAAATGCATATAACCCTTTGCAGTTATTTAATAGAAATAAATGAATTTTTTGGTGAACCAATTGTTAAAATAACAGCGGTTAAACTTTTTTCATTTGAGCTGAAAAACTGGGAAAAACTATAACTTCTGATGTAAGATGTATTGGAGGTGCAAATTAATCTATTTTGGATTTTAATTTAACTGAATATTATTAAATATCATGGCAACAATGAATGTTTAACAAAATTGGTAATATTGAAAAGTAAGTCAAAAGAAGAAAGAAAAAAAAATGAAAAATAAGAAAGGAGAAGCAAAAATGAAAAAGAAGAAAGAAAAGATAGAAAAATTGGAAGAAGATTGATAAAAAGAGGGGAAAGAAAAAGAAAACAAGGGGAGATAAATGAAAAAAGATGAGGAAACTTAGAGAGAGGGTGGGGGGGTAGAGAGAGAGAGAGAGAGAAGTAAAATTCCTTTGTATTTTAAGTGCCATTTCTTACAAAATGGAGAACATAGATAGAAAAGAAGCAAATGAATAGAAATAGTTTTATTAGCTTCTACACGATACAAATTTACAGATTTTTTGTTACCACAAATTTTTGTTTACAATGAAATCATTTCAGATAATTCTTTCAAGGCAAAAAATGTAGCATTAAATATCTTACATGCAACATTACATATAAATAAACAAATAAAAGACCTAATCACAATTTCTATTACTATTATAGCAATTCATCCATTACACAAATATCATTAGTGTTTGTCTATTGTTAGCAGCTCATAGCTAATGTTCAGAAAAGCTGGCTAAACACATTATGTCATGAAGAAGTTCCATAATTAAAAGAAATCTAATGTTTAAGAATAATTTCTCACAGGCAATAGATGTTCCATGTTCTAGGACTTTATCTGATTTGCTAATTTTGTTATTATATGATGTGGCTTGATGTGGATGAATGATTGGATTTTGGAACCATAGTATGTAAGTTCAAATCCGTGTCAAACCATTATAATTACTTTTGGTTTCTCTGAACTAATGGAAGATTATTCATTTGTGAAAGAAACTTGAAGTGAAGGACAACATTGATTCTCAAAACTAAGCAGATGTGGCTCATGAATCTTGTCAGATATTATATTTACTTGGTGAGCACCAACCCAAGTTTGGCACAAGGCCATTTTACGTACCCTGACCTGGGCTTTTTTTATTCGGTGTTACCCTTCATCTAGATAAGCTGCTCTTCCAAGTTAACGAGTTCCATCTGCTGTAATATTATGGGGGTGGATGTGGAACGGTGTCTTTTCGGTGGCCTTCGGGTCCGCTCGGGTGAGTCACGTGGGG
>JAUZSX010325370.1:0-10000 GCA_034780655.1 Idiosepius hallami | reverse complement strand
TTGGTATGTACCCATATACATATTTTGATTCACTTTATTAAATTTTGTCATAATAGCATTATTATTTTCTTTTCTTTTCAGGTATTTGATACCCAACTTGAATAGAAGCACAGGATTTTTACCATTTTTTACAAACATAGACCATTGCACTTTTGTGCTCTGATTTATATTTTTTGCAAATGCCCTGCCTTTGTACAGCTTGCTTACATGTTCGTGTTGGATAATGGAAATACAAGGTAGAAAATTGTTTGAGGCCCTTTCTTTATAATTTGAAGTTTTTTTATTCTTGTCATTTTAGTTGTTAAAAAATATCTTTTTAGATTATTATGAAGTTTTAATTAAAACATCTTTTGATTCAATATGTATATTTTACATATTTAGGTATACTTATTTTTATAACATTAATTTAGATTACTTTTAAATTGGTGATCTTTTAGTTGGAAATAAAAATGTCATATGTCACACTAAAGTTTGTCAATCTAAATATGTTACTATTGGTAATTTTTTTTTTTTTTTACTTGTTCTATATTACACTTATTACTTTATTTAAATCATGATGAGACCATAAATTCTTTTTGTTCACCACTTAAAAAAATTTAAAAACATTGTGAAAATATAGTGATTGTGCCATTTTTTTAAGCTTAATGTTTATGTAGTCCATACTCTTAAATGATTTGATATTTTTATCAGATAGTATTTTATATATCATTTAAATAAAGACTTGTTTTCTATTTTCGTGCAATTTTTAGAAAATAAATTATGTTTGGATGATTTTAATATAAAGCTCATTTTCTTATAATCATGGAAGTTTTTTTTTCTAAATTTATTATCCATTTCTTTTAGTTTATTTGAAAGTTAGCAAATTTTAAGTATTTCTCTTTAAAATTATATTTATAATAATACTATATTTTGTATCACTTAAAATAATCCAATTTTAAAAATAAATATAACTCTTAATGAATTTAAAATAATTTTTTTTTATTTCTTTCATACTTAATGAATGTATCTAAACCTGGCATTCTTTTAATCATTTTTAATACTAAATCAATTCTAATGGTATTTTACTTTTCACATTTTCTCTGTCAATCAGTATTAAATAAATGTTAAGATTATTAAATCATTATCAGATAATGCAACGTCATAAATATAATGTACTATTTTATGTTGATGATAATTAAAGTATATTAATAGTTTTTATTAGTTTAAGGTTTTAATTATATTTTTAGGCTTTAGATATTTTTAATGAAAATAGTATTCCCTTTTGTTCTTTTTCATGCAAATATATGTCATTTGATTTTGTTAACATCAATTTTTTTTTTCATTTATCATATTAATGTGTAGATGATATGATTGCGATAGTAAAAAAAAAATTATGTCTTTGAATAGCCAATAATTTTACTTTGAAAAATTTTTTGTTAATTATTTCATCTGATAGAAAATCAATACAGTAAAATATATAAATGTAAGAAAATCTAAACAGCTCAGTGAGTTCAAATCATTTCATGAAGCATTAAAATATATGATTACAGGCTGTCTAAAAAATGTACTCACATTTCAACTGTTGCTAACATACTGCCTTTTTTGTGTTGCAGGTGTAATTAATTATATATAAATTAAATTGAAAATGTGTGAGTATATTTTTTGAGACACCTTGTAATTTGGAATGTTTTCATATGTCAATTGAAACCATTCCTATTGATATTCACAGAAATCCCACTTTTATTTGTTTCTATATTAGATAGTGTTCTTTTGCACTGATGTCTAGAAAAATCTGCTAAATCTAAATTTTGAATTTTGTGCCTTTTCAGAAAAACAATCTATAATATTAAATCATTATTATTAGGTTTATTAAAATTTCTGAATTCATTGTAGTATAACTTTAATGTCTTTTTGAAAACCTATACCATTGTCTTAAACTTGGCTTTTAAAAACACTTGACTCAAAATCAAGTTTGAGATTTTACCAGTTGTGATCAAACTTTAGTTCAAATCTTAGTCAAGCGATTACATTCAATTCTCTTCTCTAGGTAAGAGAGAAACATTAACTTGGGGGAGTGACTCATATGTATATGGACAATACTAAAAATTCTGACAGATGCACACTTTGTTACACAAGGGGAGTAACTCAACTCAGTGATAGGCAGCATTGATTTTAAAAAAATAGTCTGGATAGGTTAAACTAGTTAGCTTTGGTTAGTGTTTCAAAAAGGAAAAACTAAAATTCTGATCAGAAACTTGAAATTGACTTATCCTTCAGTATAATGGTTATTGTGTAGTAGGCTAATAACCAACACACTTAAAAACTAGCTTTATACAGAACTATTACAATATTTTTGTTATAGTTCAATGTTTTAGGCATTATTTATGGCTCTGCAAAGTTTTGCTTTATAGTTCTAATTTCAGAAATCTTATTCAATACATTTAAAATTGTATTTCATATCTTCATGTAAAATATATTTTTGATATAAAATGAACCTATGAAACTTTTTTTTCATCTTGGTTAATCTTGTTTTTATTTTTCTTTCTATATCATTTCATAAATCCCAATTATCACCAAACAAAAAAAAAGTTCTATTTTAATATGAATATAATAAAAGTATTTTGTTATCAAAAAGTTTAGTAGAAAGTTAAAAACTTGTGTTTTTTTGTAAATTTCATTTCTGTTCTATAACAATGGAAATTGTTATCAATCTCTTTTTCTTATGATGTTCTTGTATAAGGTTTTTGTTTATTTTTGTGATAATAAACAATAGTGCATTCATTCACTGGTCACTTTCAATTCACTTAAGAACTTTCTAATTGTCATTTCCTGACTTTTAAAGTAATAAATAGACAAAAAAAATCATATTCACAAATATTTTTATATCATTGTTAAACTCATTTTTATTGTTGCATTTTATTTAGGAAGTTCTAAAATGAGGCTTCTTAATCATTTATTATTAATTTCTTTTTATAGATTTTTGTCTTCATCTTATATAGTTGATGTTCTTCATTATGTTTTGGCCAACTTTAGCCGCTAGCCTTCGTCAGGGGTTCAACTTCGACATTTATGTTCATGTGCATTTTACAAAAATTATTGAGTGACATCCTAAAGTAAAAAGCACTAATGATATTTGTGTTTGATCATTAGAAAAATTGTTGTATGTAAATTTGCTTGAGATTACATCCCAATTACGTGCTTTCAATTATTACTTCTTTTTTTATGAGGCAAGAGAAATCAGGGGCAAGTGCAGGTCTTCAAAGCTTTAATAAAATATTCTATTAAATTCAAAATTCTTTGTTGACCAAATTAAAAATAAATATATTTTTTAATATTTATGGTAATAATTCTGTAAAACGATTGACATGTTTCATTGAAAAAAAAAATTCTAATTTTTCTTATCACTATTTTTAATTCAGTTTTTCTTTCTTTTTTCTTTCTTTTTATTTTTTTAGAAAAAACTTAGTTGTGAGGTTAAGCTTAAATAAATAAATAAATATATATATTTTGCAATCTATAGACAGGCCTATTTCAGAGTTCACTCCTCATCAGTATAGCTCTGCAAACCCAAGGATCAAAACTGGACCGATACAGGGTCAGTCAGGCTTCTTCATCTCTTTATAAAAAAAACACAATGGTGTATTTTTCTTGTTCTTATCTAGATAAGAGCAAAATTATAATCATTAAAATTAATGTATAAGAATAAAAATGATACTATTAATTTGGTAGAATTCTTTCATTTTAATGATAAAGTTTATTCATATATAAAATGAAATACAATGATTTTTAAGGATAACAAAATGAATCCATAAAACACTTCATATTGCAAAGTTTTCAAAATATAAGAATTTTAGAGTGTAGATCTTGATTCAAATTAAATATATTTAATTTTTGATTTTTGGAAACCAACTATTTTTATGGTGATCCTGCTCCACATATATAAATGCCAACAAATAAAAGTTGAACATAAAATTCAATATAGGAAGTTAAACCAAAGTTTTTTAGGTTATACATTTATATATTAATGAGTCATCTTAAACCACCTCCTCTTCCTACTCATCTTGTTAACTCAATTGGCAATGAGGAGACAAAATATTTTTCCAAAACCTTTGACCAATGGTTGAAAATTTTCATTCTATTCAATATTAGCTCTAATTTGTGCTTCACAATTTAACTTTAACTTAATCTAAAAAACAGTTGCATTATGTGAAATATTTTGTGTTTATTCAAAGTAGCTGACACAATCTTAGTTTTTATTATGTCTTTATCCTTTATTCTGAGCAGTTAGTTCATAGCCTCTTCACTCCTTTCTATTTTCTAAATTATAATAATAAAAATTAGAAAAATTAAAACATTGAAGAGGGCTAAAAGACTTCAGTGGTCAAATGACAAAAAAATCCAGAAAGAAAATAAACCTCGTGGCCGTGTGTATAAATTTATTAATGTTTTCTTCAGAAAAATATTCAAATTTTAGCAACCATATTTGTTTCTAAAAATCTTATCACAATGATTTCTCTGTAGACACAAGCACTTTGATATTATGGATCATTATATTACAACTGTGCATCTTAAATTTAATCCTCTAAAACTGAGGGATTACTTAAGATTAGGCTTTTCTCTGGAAAATAGTATTAATGTGAACACAAAAAAATTATTAGCTGCCATTTTTTTTTCATTTTTTTTTTTTTTAGATCAATGTATAAAATACCTGAGATTGATCCTAGTCGTAAATTTATTATTTTTGACAGAATGAGTGATCTGAGCACACATGATCAAGGAAACTAGTTCAGTTTCCAGACTGGACTTGGATTTTTATTACCAATCTGTCAGATTAGCGTAATATTCATTGCATTAGATGTATGAGATATTTTCTTGTTTTTTTTTTTTTTTACTCAAATTATGGTTAGTTATAATATTTTTAACTATCTTTGTAGTGGTACAAACAATATTGTATATTCACCATTGATATATTTCATTATGTCACATTTAGCAACTTATTTTGTATTCAACATATCAAATTATTCCAGTTTTTTTCCACAAAAAATGAATTTTCCAAACTTTTTTCAAATTTCCTACCCAATGTCTTAACAGGATCCTATTATTTTTTTAAAAATTCATTTTAAACTCTAGATAAAAAAAACAACCCTCATTTTAGTAGTCAATATAAATGTAAAACGTCCAGAACAAAGAGTTTATATCACACAACAAATAAAGGCATTGAGATTTTACAGGTCTAAATGAGCATTATCTGAGGGTAATGGCTTTAATTCCACTCAAATGTAATAATACCTAAGAATACATATCAGTCATGTTTAACAATGTTAATTGTCCATGGATTGCATCAGGTTAAGTTTGAAGACTCCTGATTATGGCATAAAAGTTCCCAAGTTCAATCATCTGAAGAAGACCAAATGTTGTGAAGGTAATAATAACAATGAAAACAGTCTCATATGTACAAATCATCATTTTAAAAAACAGTTATGAAAATAACTTTAAAAATATCAAAAAAAAATTATATTTTTCATATTAGATGTTATTGTATTCTTTATTTTTTGCTCATTTTATCTTATTTCCTCATTCATTACTAATTAAACAAATTTTGTTTGAAAAATAACCTTGATATTGATTTTTTTATTAAAAAATCTTTTAAAATAAATGAACTATTGTAAAAATATGAACAGTTAAAGATTTTCTGAACTGTGTTCAAAAAGAAAATTTCAAATCTAATTGATTATTTAAGACTAAAAAATGGATTATTAATCTGAAAAAAACTTAATAAGGGTAGACAATCAAAGTAACAACAATGAATGAGCAACATTTGGTTACATGCCTCTAAAAAAACAAGATTAGTCTATTTATCTTTTGGATCAATGTATATATTTCAACATATCTACTCACTTGAGATTTAATTAGTTCTGCTTCTGATTTATCTCACTTCCATTCAAATGCCCCTCCATTTTTTTTTCATTCTCTTATTAACATTGCGCCTTTATCAAATAACTGCGGATACATTGGACATTTATACTAAATTATATTGGTAAAGTTATATGATGTAAATGAACTATAAAAATAAGAGCTTTATCAAATTGGATATGTGTTTTGATTCTTTTCTGACCGACCGATTTTTCTAACATTTTACATATAGGCACTTGTAAACTGTACGTGAACAACAAATAAGATTATTTTAAATATAACCATTTAAATCTATTTTATGTATGAGTACATTATACCAAGGTTCAGTTTCCAGTAGTAATTATATGGTAAGCTAGCTTTTGGACATTATTTCTGGAGAGAAGGGTAAAATTTATTTTATTTCTACATAACTTTTATATTAAGAATCAGATATGCATTTTAGGTTGAATGGATTATGTGATTTTTATATATAAAATTGGAAAGGTTATTTTAAGCTAATTAATGTATCTGTATAAAACCTGGGGCAATGCTAGTTAGCATAGTTACTATAAGAGTAAAATCATAAGTATTCATGGTTGCTATTTGGAAAAGATAAAAGCAAAAAAAAGTCTTGATTGTATTAATGTATCTTCTTCAAAATATGAATCTCATTCTTAGGATGACAGCACTGTTATTTTTAGGTCTTGAACCGACCCCTAATAAGTCTGTTGCATAATGCTTCCTGTAAGTTGGGTTCCTAGGTACAGCATAATTAAATACATAATTAATCTTATAACCTGACCTATTTCTATTCCATTTAATTATTATTTTTATACCAGTGCAGCTTAAACACAGGGTTGTCAAGCTTGTCACCATAACATGTCATTCAGCAAATCAAGGCAGATTATGGTTTTAGAAAAAAAATTATGAGTATGGTGTTCAATTTATTGACATATTTCCAATAGTGATCAATCAATTGTCATAGTAAAGTCTGTCTCATTTACTCTTAATTTCAACAAGCTAAAGTCTGGGATACAAGAAATATACTGGATGAGATTTTATCCTGTCCTTAGTTGTGAGGCTGACGTATTTGGAACATCATTTAGTAACTGTATTATCTATGACTTTTCTTTATTCCAAACCAACAATGGATATATGTATAAGTAGCTGTTGCTGTTAGCAGTACTTTGGGAATTTGAATCCATTTATAAAAATGCATTGAGTACTTGTAGATTTTGATCATTTATGAAAAACTATCTATGCAACCTGTTTTGGATTAGAGATAAAAAAAAAAGTTTTCTGTGAAAATTAAGAAATATTTTTTGTGTATTGTATTTCTTTATTTTGAGATGAGGCTTCATAATCTGAGTTTTAATTTTATTGTGGACCTTTGTTCTCAACTTGATAGTTTTTGTTGTTTTCTCACTACATTTCAGCCAACTATATCTCGTCTTCAGGTGATTAACCATGACCACAGATAGGAATACTAAGTTGTGTAATCATATTCCCAGTAATCACTGCCTCCCATAGTTTTATTGCACCAAGTTTTTGACCAAGTAAACCTCTTACCAACATGGTAGGAATTAAAACCACTATCTTTTTACAATGCTCACTTCTTCTATCCCTAGTAATCACTGCCTTCCTTAGTGGTCTTTCACACCAGTTTTTTATCAATATTTGGATTTATAACATTGAAAAACTTGATAACACTTTTGGGCTCATGGTGCAGCAGAAGAAGGCATTGGAGTGTCCATGGTTCAAGGTGAACATTGTCAAAAGATAGCGGTTTCAATTTCTACCCAAGCCGGCCAGAGGTTTATTTAGTCAAAAACCTGTTGCTATAGACAACAATTACAGAAGATAATGATTACTTTGATATGGTTACAAAACTCAACATTATCGAAGGTTGTGGTTAATCATCTGAAATGTATGAAGACAATTAATACTTAAGTTTTGTTTCAATAAGGATTAATTCTACAAAAATATTGATTTTTTATTCTTCAGGTTAAAGTTCCTCTTAGTAACAATGAAGGATGTTTAATCTTAAGTTAAAAATGAAACAAGTCAAAGAAACCTTTTGAAGGAAATTGAAATTTAGCATTTTTGAAACATAATCTATTAGAAATACTCAGCAAAATTTCACCAATGACCCATACCGAAACAAGTTTGTGAAGGCCCTTTTGACAGTTACCTTGAAATTTGTTTATAAACAAGGCCATGTGAAGTACCGCAAAACAGTTAAATGCTAAGGAAAAGTACAAGAATAGCAGTATTGTAGGGTTGTTTTGTTTTAAATTTCTAAAAAGCCATTGAGATGAGGGTTATTCCAAAAATAATGCGACCCTAAAAGTGAAAGAGCTACATAGTCACCATCATTCTCAATGCACTTTTGCCAGTAATGAATGAGGAAGTCCATTTTCACGGTGGGTGCTTGCTTTGCCATTCACATCTCTTAAAATTAACAAACACATCTAACTGTGCTGACTGCATTTGCAATGTGAACAGTCAACTGGTGCTGGTGAATGTTGATTGGTTAAATTTTTTCTGCATAAAAGAATTTAGTTACAAATCTCTGCTTCTGATGCATTTCCATCAGAGAAGTTGCTTTTTCAGTATCACACCTTCAATATTTGCAATAGACAGTAATCCATGTAGTCAAATTAAAAAAAATTGGGCATTACTTTTGGAACGATCATCATACATATATTTATGAAGCAAAAGCAAATTAATGGAAATTGAATTAATGGATTGATTTAATAAGATAAACATTTATACACAAAAAGACATCACAGAAGTTTAACTAACTGAGCCTAACACTTTTGGACTATGTTGTCTTTACATGATTAAACTAGTTTGTCTTGTGGAAGTGTTTTTCTTCATACATACTTATCTCTACACTCCCCATATTATTACAGTATTTATGAAAAACCTATTTATTGAGTTTTGTTTCTGTCTTTTTAAAAAAAAAAATATTCATCTCATTTTCATTCAAATGAATGAAAAAAAAAACATTTAATGAAAGGGAAGTAATTGGGACAATTTTTTGTTGTGTATTATTTCAAGTTTATTTTTTTTTAAATGATACTTTACTATTTTTTAAATTATCTTTCATTTTTCTCTCATTTTCTTAATTTATATTTAATGTTTTTTTTTTTTGTTTCTTTTTCTTCAATATACCATATCTTCTTAACCATTTTTCCCTCTCTTTTTTTTTATCTTTTTAATATTTTTCTATTTTCTTTTTCTCTCTATTTTTTTGTTTTCTTTCTATTTTCCCATTTTAATTAGTTCATAGTTTTTTTTGGGATTTTTGTGTTCATTTAAATTTTTTGCTTCCCTTTTTTTGTGTTCTGTTTGACTCATTTGAATTTACTCCCTTACAGTTTTTACTGCAAAATTGCTTTCCTATTTTTTTCTAATTACACTAATAGTTTACTTTGTCTTTGAAATCATTGTCTATTTTTTAGTAATATAATTTTCATTATTATAATTACTGAGAACTAATACCATCACCATTATTAGTCTAAAAATTTGTACTTTAGATATAAAATTTTTTTGACTGTCATCATTATTAGATAAATTGTTGTATGATGAGTATTTTTTAAATATTCAGTTTTTAAAGCTTTTCTCTTGCTCTCTGTCATATACTTCATTCAAATAGGTTTTCATTTTATCCTTTTTTTATTCCCCCTTTAAAGTCATTCAGTCGTTTTTATTCAGTTTATTTTTTAGTCAAATTTTTTCTCTATCTTTTGATAGCTTCGATATATCTGTGCCATTTTTCAACTTGGATTCTTTCTGCACCATTTTCCATGTATAATTTTTTGTGCCATTTTCCAACTTAAATTCTTTCTGTGCCGTTTTCCAACTTAAATTCTTTCTGTGCCGTTTTCCGACTTAAATTCTTTCTGTGCCGTTTTCAAACTTGAATTTTTTGTGCCGTTTTCGAACTTGAATTTTTTGTGCCGTTTTCGAACTTGAATTTTTTGTGCCGTTTTCGAACTTGAATTTTTTGTGCCGTTTTCGAACTTGAATTTTTTGTGCCGTTTTCGAACTTGAATTTTTTGTGCCGTTTTCGAACTTGAATTTTTTGTGCCGTTTTCGAACTTGAATTTTTTGTGCCGTTTTC
>JAUZSX010325369.1:0-24857 GCA_034780655.1 Idiosepius hallami | reverse complement strand
ATATAAAGCCCGGGTAAGAGCACGTAAAAATGGCCTTGTGCTAAACTTGGGGGTGCTCACCAAGTAAATATCATAAAGTTTTATTAAGGCCATAATGATGTATTAAAGCTATCAGTTAGTAATATTTCGGAGACATAACTCCATTTTCAAACTAGTGGTCTTTTTCATGCTTGTCTTTTCTGGTTATTCTGTTATATTCATTGCTGTTTCAATGGGGATTGTAGATATTTTTTTAATTTACGTCCTTCTCCTTTAGTTTCATGTTCTTAACTGTTATTGTAGCTTTTTAAAATGTATGTTCTTCTTTAATTTCATGTTTTTAATTAAAAATTAGATAGTTTACATTAAAATTATTTGTAACTAATTGTAATGGTTGGATTTTAACAGTAGTTAGCAATTTTAAAAAATATAACTTTTTTAAAGCATTATTTTCTCTATTTATCTTATAGACAAATATAACCAATTTAGAAACATAAATATCTTTACAGCCACATAATTTTTCTCTAAAAAACTTTGCTGTATTTTCTTCACTGATATTCAAACAGCAAAATACACAGTACATTTATTTTACTCAAGTGATTATTTTGGTCCTTGATGATAATTAGTTAGAGTAAAATTGCAAAATCTGAATAAAACAATTTTAGTGATTTATGAAGCTAAAAATAACGTAAAGTTAAATCATTGTTAATAAATTCAATATTTCTAATACGATAAAAAAAAATGTGTTTTTTTTATATCATACCCCAAAACAGACAGAATATTTTTATTTGAAGGTACAAAATTGCAAAGTTTATAAGGCGGTATGATGCGTTGTTTATTATATTTGGTAATATTTTGGAGTTAAAATTCCATTTCCAAACCAGGAGCTCACTCTTAGTGCTTTTTGTCTGTAACAGTTCTTGGATTGTTGTGCTGTGTCTGGTCAACTCTGGGTCAAAGAGAGAATTTTTGTTTTAAGCAGTAAAATTACCTTTCTCATTTCTGACATAATAGATGCCCTGTTTGGCATCACCATTTGGTTATGATGACCACGAGCATTAGTGAAAATATCTTCATGCAGCCATTGGTATCGAGCAAGTTGAAATTGTACTCTCTGAAGACTTCCTTTAATAAGTACAATGTTGTCGTCTAAGCGCCTATAATCAAAAATTAATTTTTTTCAAAATCAATTCATAATAATCACAATCATAAAACATAAAAACGCTATAACATTTGATTTTTTTGTTTGATTGTTTTGTGTTCAACGGCATATCAACCTTTTTAGGTCATTTTAATGCCAAGAACAATTATTTTAGTTAAACATCTTTATAATATCCACATAGATTTTTTTTTAATAACACAAGTTGCACTATTTAACCCATAGCTGGAGGGAAGATGGGAATTAATACCTTTCCCCAAGAGTAATAGTCAACATAGACAGAACAACTTGGATTTGAACCCGCGTACTACAGTTCTGAAGTCCGATTGCCTACCCACTGGGCCATGTCATCTACTCCCATAATATTTGAAGTCAAATCAATTTCAATTCAAATTAAGGTTAAACACGATTTCCATGATTGAAGAACAATCCATTTTTTAACAATAAGGGAAAGTTTCACTTTAACATATTTGAATAAAAATATTCCAAACAAAACCTAATATCTAAAAAGAAAAAAAATTTTTTTTAAATAACTTACCAAAAACCTTGTTTTTTAATAAACTGGTTGTAATATTATTCCATAACAAATAATATCAAAATTATCTATGTAAAAGTTTCCCTATATAATACTTTACTTTTAATTTTTACAATAATTTCCTTCTTCAGACATGGCCAGGCCGTTGACTTTCAGAAATAGAATATCATATTTATAATAAATTTATATAGTTGATTAGATTTTAACTTTTACGAGTTAGATTGGCTGAAGACCAGCATAGAAACATTATACCGATAGAAAATTTTGAAAGAGCTACCTTTTTGGTAAGTTCGAATTACTTTTACAGTAATTTCTTTCTTCATGTAAGAATGAAGAAACAACTTTTAAAAGACTTACATCAATGCTATAAGAAGAATATCACAGCAATGAAATTTTTCTTTTTTTCTTATTTATAGCTCATAAGAAAATTTTATCTCATGATCATATGTTGTTCTGACAAATTTTACTACAGTCTATTTAAGGCTTAAAATCTTTTGTAAAAAATAAGAATTCAATTTAACTAAAAATTATTTTTAAAAATTAGGGGTCATCATAATTAGGGGTCATCATCACTAAATCATGTTGAAAAAAAAAGTCATTAAAATTTGTAAAAATAATTACTTTACCTTCTTCTTCTCTCAGCGACCTTTACTTGAATTACTAAAGATTTTTCCAGATTTCACTTGATTCAGAAGTTTTAATAAAAATACTTTGTCTTGACCTTCCTACAATAAAAGTTTTAAAAAATAAGAATTTGTTAGTATTCTTATCTGAAACAATTGTATTTTCTACAATTTTTGTGTTATTAGACTTTAATTTCAAATTCTATTAGAATTGTTTACCCCTGATAGCCATCCATAGAATGCAATTGAATATTTTTTATTTATAATTGTATTTTAACCATAATTTATTGAATTTATTTAATAATAATTTTGTGTTTTCAATTAACAATTTTATAATGCGATATGATGCGTGAAGCACTATAACAGAGCCTCTGGTGTGAGAATGGAATTTTAATTCCGAAATATCATATCGCTTTATAAATTTTAAAACTTTGAACTAAACATCAATAACCTTATGATGCTTCAGAAGAACTATAACCTACTATAATTTATTGAACTAAACCTCAATAAGTTCTTAAAGAACCATCCATATTATGCAATTGAATATTTTAATTTACAATTGTGTTTTCTACAACTCTCATGCTATTAGATTTGTCCACAACCAAACCATAATACGTTCTTAATGAAAACTGATAGCCATCCATACAATAAAATGGTTTTAATCACAGTTTTCTCTAAATGCTGAACACAGCTTGAAACCAATTTAAAGAAAAATTGTTATTACAATATCATTCTATTCAGTTTACTTACCATGAAAAAAAGTCAGGTTTTTTCTGATTTCATTTAAAATTAATTTAACATTTTTTAAATTAAAAATACAGAAAAATGTTTCAAGAATTAATATAAACTGGAAGTGTTGCCCAGAACCAGGAACTTACCACTCAGGTAATTAAGGAAGGAAGCCTATTCTACGTGAGAAACCGTTAATCTTTTTATACACAAAATTAATTTCTAACACTTTTCTCTAAGGTAGTAAGTAAAGCTTATTATATAGAAAGGCTGTACAGTCATATATTAATTTTAATGGTCTGAATCATTTATATATATATATATATCTTATAGTTTCTTTTTCTGAAGAGCTCTATGTATAAACGGTCTGTTTTTTTAATAACTATTGTGGTATTATTTTCAAAAGGGCTACAGGATGTAGGGTCTCATACAAACACGATACTCTGATTCTTATAAGTATATATATATAGATAGAAAGTAGTTAATGTAATAAAATAAAAGTACAAACCATTGCTAATTGATATTTCAGTAGTTTAACCATTTCTTGGTGTCCAATTAACACAATGCGCGAATAATAAGCAGAGATACTGAAATCATTGAAAAAAGAAAGAATTATAAAATGCTGTTAAATGTTTTAACAAGCAATGTAAAATTATTTCATACTTTAAGTTGAAAAATGAATGCTGTACCTCAGATATAATATTTACTTGGTGAGAACCCCCAAGTTTGGCACAAGGCCATTTTTACGTGCTCTTACCCAGGCTTTATGTATTCAGTGTTACCCTTCACCTAGATGAACTGCCCTCCCGAGCTAATGAGCCCCATCTGCCTGAGGCAGATTATTCAAATTATTTACACTTCTATCCTCATTTATTATTACTTTCCTAATATCTCAGTTAATGTACCTTCCTCAAATATTGCTTGAACTAACGGTTAACCTATTATAAAATCCGCAAATGTAAACTTTTAGTAAGCAGTTCCCAGAAGGGCCCTAAAATATGGTTGAAGTTTCAAGTAATACCTAAGGAGCACAGTGACTGAGATATTTTGAAAGAATAAAAGTACCAATAGTTATATTAAAAATCAAAACTCTTAGAAATTTCGACAAGCATTGCTCTATCTGTTTAATGTTAATGTTACAAACCTTTTTTGAGTATTAAACCTCTTGCTTTCTTAGTTTACTGGCAATCAACACAATTTTATTACATTTGGTCAAACAAACTGATTTTGAATGCAGAAAAAACACTTTGTATTTTCATAACTTTTCTGTTTTCTTTATAACTTTAACAAAACTCTACCTTTCAAAAGGGAATCATTCAATCAATATGAAATTTTCACCATTTATTTAGTGAAAAATTAATTTGATACTTGTTTTTTCGGAGGGTGGGGGTGGATGGAGTACTAATTTTTAAAATCTCTTTTCCCTAAACCTCCAGGAATTTTGAAAAAAAATGGAAAATGTTTTTTTGTGACATTAATAGAAATTTTTCATTTTATCTATTCTTATATAAAATAAACTTTTGACAATTTTTAAAATTTTAATTATTTTAAATTTATTTTGATTTTTTTTTTCATGTCAAAGTAGCTTGATATATTTAGCTTGTATTTTAATTTATACATTTTTTTAAATTCTTGTGATTTTAAATGTTTAAAAATTTTTTTTTGTTTTAGCTCATTGGCGTTGGTTACAAAATTACTTGCTTGTAAGAAAAGGAGGAGCATCAGGTGTGGCTCAATTTTGTGTACTGATGTGTGCTAGTTATTATTTCCTGCAGTACAGATCCCATAGTAAGTCAAATCTTTTTTTTTTCTACTGGATGTTATTTTTTAATACATTTTGAATTTTTTATTGAATATAGATTAATATTTTCTTAAGAAAAACCTTTGCTTATTGAAAAAAAAATGTTTAAACTTATTGGTTAAATTTAAATATCTAAAAAAAAATAAATTGAATTTTAACCAATAATAATAATAATTTAATAATGCCATTAGAATGAATTAACTGTTCCCCCACACATTAGATCAAAATTTGCTTTTTTCCTTATTCTTGTGGAATGCTTTCATTAATGCCTTATTTTGAGTTTTGAAAAAAATTGGTACAATTATTTTTGAGGTTTTTTTTTTATTGTTAAATGAATGAACTTCAAGCCAATCAAAATTCTTATTAGAAAGAGCAAAAATAAACTTCAATTTTAATATTTCCATAGCTTAAATAGAAAGAGAAAATAGTGAATTTTTTAATATTAAGAAATAACTTAAAGTAGATTATTTTAAGTCATTTTATTTATTCAATTTTTTTTTTTCAGCTAACCATCGTCATGCCAAATACCATTAAGAAATAACTAGACTACCCCAGAATAGCACGAGTGGCTTTGGTCTTTTTAGAAGAATCAAGCTGTAAATGCTGGCAAACATTTTAATTAAAAAACTGATACAAGTCCTTGTAAATTTAGAATAATAAAACCACCAAAAAAAAGGTAAAATCTTGACTTTTCATTTTTATACATATTTATTTATTCTTTATTGTACACGTCTTACTAAAAACTGGGATCCATAGCTTAGTATTTAATCCTTCTTTAATTGTGTGAGTGCAATAATTGCTTTGAGTGGCTATGAATATTGATATATTGGAAAAATAAGGTGAAGCATAACTCTTTGTGTATTCATTCTATTGTCCCTATCTTCATAAATGTTGTTACACCACATTTCGATCAACTAATTCTGACCTTCTTCAGGTGCTTAATCACAACCTGATAGGAATGCTGAGTCTTGTAATTCTATCCTCAGTAATTAGTGCCTTCCATAGTTGTTGTCTCACCACATTTTGTCCATCTTAGAATCCTCTGGATTGTATTTGAATCACTATCTTCAGACAATGCACACATAAAAATGTAGAAATTCAACTTGAAAAAAAAAAGGTTTTTTTTTTCTTGTTGCTCAAATTTTCAATGCCTTTATTAAATTTGTTTTCTCTTTAAAATTTATTTTGATGCTTAAATAAAAACATTCAGGCTGCTTCAGAATGAGCAAGATTTAAAATTTGAAAACCAAATTGTTTGGAAGCTTGATATGTAAATAGAAATTAATGTTACTCCTAGACATCATATTTGCGCAAATAGTCTTAAAGGTATATTTATACGGTCAAGCGCCAACCTAAGTTAGGCACAAGGCCATTTTTATGTGCTCTATATACCTGGACTTTTAGCATTCAGTGTTGCCTTTTACCTAGATGAGGCTCATTAACTCAGAACAGCTCATTTGATTGAGGCAGCTAAAGATGAATACAATGGTTTTGACTGGAATTAAAACTCTCATACTACGATTCCAAAGTCCAAGTTTTTACCAAATGTTCGACCCATTGCAGCCCAGCTCTGTCTTAGGAATGTACGAATCCTTTCTGCTAGAAATAATTTGTTTTTCATTTTAAAACCAAAACTTAAAACTAATAATAAATCTAATTAAAATTGAATTTGACTTACAAATAATTTAACATTCATATATTAAAAACCACAAGTATTTCCCAACTGCCCTAGTGCCAGGAACTTGCCACTATTATAGTTAGTGTTTTTTTTTAACATCATTTCTGAAGCTTCTAAGGTAGTAAAAAAAAAAAGCCTTTGCAAATCATTCTGGATAGTTGACAAAGAAATGCAGCAAATCTCGTCGACAGCTAAAGTTCTTAAAAAAAAAAATATATAGTTCACTTTTATTAACCTTTAGGTTAACAAAGGACTGCAGTTCAAGCAACAATATTTTTTTCTCAGTAAAAAAAAAAAAGTTCAGAATGCAACACTTTTTAAAAAAAAAATTGACAATTTTTCTTTATACTAAGTTATTTATGAATTTACCTTTTTAATTCTTTTTACACTTGGTCCATTGAGAATTTAGTTAATATTTCTCTGGTCATGTTAATGACAGGCACAGTTTAAAAGTTTGTTTTTTTTTTTTAGGTGGGGGGTCTAGTCATTTCAACATGCTAAAAACCTTGTTTTCCTTATAAGATAAATTTCTTGGCTACTCACTTCCTACTAAGGATTATCTTTTAATTCCTTAATGCCCAACTGAATTCAATCTGATTAGCTTAACCTTATCTAGCCAAAAATCTCCAATGCTTATCAATTCTGGTATGGAAGCCAAGGCACCAAAAAAATCTAACTGCCATTAAAGCATTCAGGCTGCTTCAGAATGAGCTACATGCCATTAATTGCACAAAATGAAAAGTATATTTTAGAGAAATTAGATAATGGTCATCCAAGACTGAATATATCAAACTAACGTCTCTTGAAAAAAAGCTAATAAGAGATGTAAAAACAAAAATCCCAACTTTTTTTTAGCACAATTATTTTTATTTCATTTCATTATCTCAAAAGGTTCATTTTTCTTTTTTTCCTCATACAAAAAAAAATTACATTAAAAGAGAAATATAAAAAAAAAAAAAATGGTTTATGGAGACTTACATGATTACAGAAATGAGTGAGACATGGAACAAATAGAAAAATTCACCTCCAACTATTTTTGTATTACAAGAGAATAGAATGGAGAACAAAAGACCACAAATATCAATTGGTGGGAGAAGGAGGGGCAGCATTCAAAAAGGACAAGATTTGAGGAAAGAGAAGTGAGACAAAAAAACTAAGACTCTCAAACTAAAATTCCTTTGTTTTTTTTTCCAAATAAGCATTTAAATAACTTTTCTTGTCTAGAATTTGGGAAAATTGGTTTCCATTTGAGTTGAATTGAAAAACACTCCAGCACATAAAAATTGGCTTGAACCCCATGTTTTACCACAAACTATAATTTAAGATTTTTTTTAATTGTTAGTTTATACAGGTTCTGTTATGTAGTCTTCTAGATTTCCAAAAAAGTTCTTTTTAAGCTTGATTTTTGCTGGCTGGCTCCATATGATTTCATTTTACCAGAACTTGTATCTAGAAGAAATGGTTATTTTTTTTCCTTTAAAAGATGAAAAACTGATCTTATATGGATGAGAAGGACAAAAAAAAAAAATGTTATGGCAAGAAGCTGGTTTTATGCTTCTATTCTTTTTAAGAGGAAAAAAAATGAAAATTCAAGTGATTGTTTCATTTAAAAAATATTTGCCTTTAATTTTGCATTTTTACTTTTAGAAATATAAAATTTTACTAAATAGTATTTGAAATTCTGTCGGTTTGAAAATTCATTTAAGTTTTTTCTTAAAATAAAATATCTTTACCAGCTGAGGTGTCAGCATTGCTTTGTAACTTAAGAATAACAGCAAATATTCAATAAAACTTGCTTTGTAAGATCAGCATGCAAATTAGTTATCACTAACCTGCCATTTACTTAAAAAGCATGATCTCGGATAAATGCAAGAATTTTGTGTTTTGATATATATATATATTTTTAAAACTGTGACTAGAGGTAACAGAATATAAACAGCTACAGAAGTGGGAGAGAGAGTTCTTACTACAGCAACAAGTAAACTACTGAGATTATAAAAAAGGAGGGGGGTCTACAAGTCTTATTTGACTATTTAACCAATATTTATTATTCTTTTTTGACCCCCAACTTAAAACACTTTTATAAAATTAGCATCAAAAGTCATCAACCAGAGGTGGAAAGAAAGATACAGAACTAAATTTTTTCCCCTACTAAAAGAAAGGGCTTGAAGGGAGGTGTAGAAACCACATTTTATATACAAAAATGACTTATGAAAACTAAGTTTTAATAAAATCTGACAAGAGCAAAAAAAGGATTTACGATATTTAGAAATAAAACAATTGGTGGTGGTGGTGGTGGGGGGGATATGTTTCATTAGAAATAGGACTTCATCAGATCAAAATTTCTACCAAGAACGAGGTCTTCAGGTTGCAAAGATTTTAACTTCAGTTTTGTAAAAAAAAAAAAATCATTCAGGATTTTAAGTGTGAAAGTAGGTTTATTGTATTTGACGATATGAAAATTCAAAATTTGGTGTTGATGCTTTTATTTTTAATGTAAAAAGAAATGTAAATCTAACACCAAATTGACAATTGTAATGGTTTATTCAATCAACATTAAAGGGAAAGAACTTATGTGATCAACATTTACTTTTTAAAGTGAAAATAAGCATTTGCTACTCTTTTCAGTTAGACCAAGGGGAAAATCTGGGATTTTTTTTTTTATTTAGTAAAAAAAAAAAAACAAAAAAAAAAACCCTATGGCAAGTTTTTTGTTTAGAAGATTGCAATTGCAATAAGTGGAAAAAAAAATTCATTTCGTGTTAGTAAAAGTTAAAAAAAAAAAAATAAAAAAAATTTTTGTGTTGTAAATTTTTAATTCTTATATAAATTCATAAGATTCTTTAAAAGAAAAAAAAAAAGTCCCCAAAATAAAAAAATACATTAGAAAAAAAAAAAAAGCAAAGTGGTCTTAGAAAAGTCTAGATACAAAATAGCGTTATTTGTGTATGTCACATTGAAAGGGGAAAAAAATCATCAGAAGTGTATGTGTATTAAGAGAGGGGGATCACAGGGAAGAGAGAGAGAAAGAAATAACGACACGCATGTACGTACACATACACAAAGTAAATAATTTCGTTAGATTTTTAAAGAAAGATGAGGCATCATTTCAATTGAACAGGGGAAGGATAGGGGCAGGGCAGCGTTGAAAGTTAAAAAAGGAGCCCACCCCCCCTCCCCAAAGAAGGGAAAAAAAAGGGGGGGCTCTCAGCATACACTCCACAATTTTTCCCTGGTTGGTGAGCAGAGCCACAAATAAATGCAATATTTGACTCCAATATTAGTATGGCCCCAACACTTTAAAGAAAAAAAAAGAAACCAAAACTAGGGAAACCTGCAGATTTTAAAACCTTTTGTTGCCCAGGTTTTGTTTTTTTTTTTTTTGTTTTTACTCTTGTGTTATTTACTTTTTTTCAAGCAGTCAAATTCAGAGAGAAAGAGGAAAAAAAAAAAGATAATCCAACAACAGCAGAGATGGAGAGTTTGTCTGTATTGAATGGCAATGAAAGATGCCAACCATGCTGCGTGTGGTTTCTGCAATGAAGTGGAGTGGCAGGCTGTCGAGTTGGGGATTTCGGGGGAGGGGTATTGTAGGGAAGGGAAGGTGGAGACAGAAGGGGTTAGGGGTAGTTCTTGTTTTAACCCTCCACTGCCTGGGCCACTCGGTCACTGGCCAAATCCAGGATCTTCAGATCTTTCACTTTTTCATCGGCTTCATTCACTAGGGAGTTAATCTGTCAAAGAGAAAATTGAAACAAAAATTATAAAAAAAAAAACAAAAAACTTTTTAAGAATATTCCCCCACTTCCAGATCAATATTAGCTTGAATCATTTCTTTTCCTTTGGCAGTCTTTACATGTTTTGGGGAAAAAATTCATTTTAGGTTTATACTTTTAATGGACCTGGCATTGAGTTATCCGCAATCAGGTGCATTTAGTGGGATATCTAGCAAGGATGGTAGATACTAAAATACCAAAGTGCCTGGTTTATGCAGAGCTTGAATGCGGTAAGCAGCCCAAGCATAAGCCATGGAAACAGTATGAAGATATTACCAAAGACAACCTGTTAACATCAAAGTAGCAAATTGGGAAACAATAGCTTTAAATTGGAAATGGGCACAAAACACCTATGGTAGATGTCAGAAGTATGGGGAAAAGCAAACCAGACATCCCACTATTTAGCAAGCCATACATAAAAATTAGATTGAACACTTCAGTCTTTTTTTTTTCTGGCATCAAAAGATTGTAGACAAAAATACAGTGAAAAGTCCTTGATTTTAAAAGATGGTTGCAAGTTTAAATATTTAGATGAAAAGCAAACAGGTTGTTTATTCAAATGAGTAAATCTTAGCAAAAGGAAAAAAAATTATAAACTTCAAATAAAAAAAATCTGTCTCCCCCTCAATATCCGTGAAGAAAATAAAAAATGCTTTTGATTAAAAAGATGAATAGATATTTTTGAAAATACAAGCAAACATGGAAAAACAGGTAAGAGTTTAATTGAGCTCAATAGAGAGAGTCAAATCTCCATAGAAAAGCTTTTAGGTGAAAATGATGGTCTCAGTTTTTGTCCAAACTTTGGTTATGGCTGCTTCTGTTACTGACTCAACTGCTGGTTCCACATCTTGAGAGAGAGAGAGGGGGGAGCAAATCTCCAGAGTTCCCAAGTCAAGCTGTTTTTATCAAAAATATTCTCTCCATGAGAAGTCGTAGTTCCTAAACTCTACTTAATGACACAACTTTGTCCAATGCAGGCCTTTTGGGTTTTTTCAATCTTGGCTTTTATCTGGAAAAAAAAATTAAATTAAGTCAATTTTTCAAAAAATGCAATTTGGTGAAATTAGATAAAAACATTTTTATAAATCGACATAACTAAATCAGTTTTCTATAAATAAATATTTACTTACCTTATAGCCAAAAGTTTTTAGGTCTTTTTTGCTGATGGTAGTGTTTGTTATTCTATTTTAAAACGAGCTGATTGTATAGAGATTTATATTAAAATTTATTAACCTGTTGTTATTGATCAGGAAGGAACTCTCTTTACTTGTAATAGCTTAGAATAATCTTCCTGTAAGGTTTTTGCAATCTCAGTATTCTGAGACACCCAGCTAGTTGTGACCAAAGACTGCTGTATAAATGTACGATAGGTGCAAGAGGTAAGTAAAAAATTGTTTGCATCTTGAAAAATAAGTCCATTAAAATCAGGCATGGTGGTTAACTTTGGTCATGGATTTATGGGCTTGTGGTACATAACCCTAAAAATCTTTTAATCAAACTCCACTATGCTTAACAGTGTCTCATACATGATTTGACCAAACGTAGAGCCTGCACTCTTCTAAGATGGGTGACCACTTATTACAAACCAATGACCAGTTTGGTATATGGTATCCATAAGAGCATTTGAATCCATTGAGGATTAATGCTCGCTCCTCACACCAACCACCCAGGCGAACTATAAACATCCTTAAATAATTACCTTCATGGGGGATTTATATTTTCAATTTTAGAAAACAGAACTGAAAAGTACATTCGGCTAAATTATCATTAGCACACAATTCATCCAGTGGACCATTTAATATGATAGGGTTTTTTTGGTATTAAACTCTAAAAGCTTTCAAGTTTTGCTTAACTGTTCATTAAAAAAAGTAACTATATTAAATTGTCAATGGTTAAGATCATTCTGAAAATTTCATTATAGCACCTTTACTGTTGAAATTACAGTGATTTTTTTCTTGTGATTCTTATCAAAATATCTGGGGAAAAAAAGAGAAAAAAAATACAGAATCATAAATTACTCTACAACATTTTTCAAGAAAAATCAGAAAATAAGGTTTGAAATACATTAATTTAAAAGTAATTTTTACTTACCAAAGAACCAAATGGAGTCAGTTCCTTAAGTAGCTTGTAAACCAGCTTCTTAATAAAAAGCCCTAACTTTGAATATAAACAAATTACAACAACTATATAAAAAAAAAACAACTTTTTTTTTTTTTTTTGATGAACAATATGCATTTCTGTGCAAATATGTGTAAAATATAAAGAAAAAGAAAAACTTAAAAGGTAAATACTAGGGCTGTGATAATATGCTTTTATTTAAAAATATTCTCTAGGGATAGGACATATTTTTTGATAAAAGCATATTGTCATAGTCCTAGTAATTACAAGCAGTAGATGCCTAAGAAATACCCAGTACATAAGACAAAATTTGTAAGTAATTTTAAAATAATTATTTGGTTTTATTTTCATTTTTGCTAATTTCATTTATTAGAAAATTGAAACAAAACTTTAAAAGAATTTGCCTAATAATGACATTTTAATATTGTTTTTGTTAAGATTTCATTTTAATTTAGCAGACATGTTTACTGTGACATCAATAAAGTGATGAAACTTGTAATTTTTGTCTTCAAATTTAATTCCTTCATTAAATATGAGGGTTTGGGAAAAAAAAAATCTTTTTGTCATTATAATATTATTTTGCAACTTTCCTTGAATTATTTTTATATTCTTCTAAAATTGACCCACCCAATTGTTGACCTATGGTAATTTGATTTTTAAGATATAGAAACTTTTTTGTTTTTTTAATGCTAAGAATTAGATCTTTCATCCGTGAGCACATGAAAAAAAACCCCAAGTTGCTCTATTTAATCCATAGCTGAAGAGAACAAGGAGATTCATACATTTCCCTATGGTAGAAAGCCAAATGTGATATAACAGCACTGGAATTTGAAACCAAATTTGAAGCCTCCATTGCTTAACAGGTTTCCTCCTTAGTATCCTAATGATCTTTTACATCATCAGTGTAGTTAGCATACATCAAATGAAACATTTTGAATATGTATGAAATAAGCAGGACTTTTTTTTGGAAACAGAACATTCATTCAAAAGCACTTTGAGTGGAAGGAATTGCTTTAAGAAGAATCTAATTCTATTACATAAAAATTAGATTGAATTAAAATATAACCTTTATTCATTTAGAGTAAAGCTTTCTAAAACTGGTTTAAGAACTTCTAGTGAAGAAATTGGCCATGTTGCAAAAACAAAAAAAGTATAAAATAATTTTTCCCAAGCAAAACAGTTTGTTATTTCAATCTTAATCTACAAATTAAATGCTGAAATTTTGTCCCAAAATCCAAACAATTCTATTTCTGCTTTTTATTTATTGCAACAATTTTGCTATCAATGGTGGTTTTTATTAAAGATTGTGTGTAGGGAAAAAAATGATATATCTTTAGGGGAGTATTGGTATTTGTTTGCTTATTATTTTTTCCTTCCACTCTTTAGGTGGCAGAATCAAAAACCTAGAGTGTTATAGACTTTTAGGCCCCACAGCCTAAAGAAATGAGCCAAACATAAAAGATGTTTGTATTACATACAACTTTCTCTTAGACACAACTTAAAAAAACCCAAAACAACAAACAAACAAACAAAGGAAAAAAAAATTCTTATAGGTAAATCTTTTAAAATTTAAAAAAAAAAATGAAACATCTTAATTGATTTCAATAAGATTTCCATGGTGAGCTCTGGAAAAAGAAAGAATTATATGTGGGTGGAAAATTAAATTTTTTTTGTTATGAAAAACTTTTTGAATGTATATGTTTAAAAAAAAAATGATCATTAAAAGTGATTTTCTCTTGGTTGAGTGCTAGAAAATCAAAGAGATATACAGACAGACATACAGACAGACAGACCAGGGTTGGTTAATTAAGTGTCACAGTGCAAGCATTCTTTCTGATGACACCCTTTTGTAACATGTGCAATGGAGGGTTGTGGGTGGCAGGGTTGGGAGAAAGAAAGAAAGGAATCATGCAGTAGAGGGAAGGAGAGAAGGCAGGTAGGTAGGGTTCATTCAAATCTAGAAAAATGTAATTGCAAGGACGACGAAACACTGATAATTCCAAAGGGTGAGAACCAAGAGACGTCAGGTTTGGGGTTGTTGGGTTTGGAACAAAATAAATTTGAAAACAGAAAAGAAATTCAAAATAACAAAAAACAAAACAAAAACAAATAAACAAACAAAAAAAAACTAAACAAAAGCAATTTGTAGCATCTACACAACAAAATCACAATTCAAGCTGGGAAAAGAAAAAGCAAGGAAAAAAATTTATTGAAGGTTTAAATAACTTAAATTCTTAAAGAATTATCAAGTTAACACAAAAATCTTAATATTAAACTAGCAAAAAGTAGATGTTATGTATTGGTCTGTAGAAATTACACATGTTTGTTGTCAATTATTTGGTTTTCAAATAATTTTGAAAAAATAAAAAGGCAGTTGGATTTTTTTACATGTTTAATAAAAAAAACATCACTACTGTATAAATATTAAAAAACAAAAAAGCTAAATACAACATTATAGACTTAGAGGTTTTCCAAATCTTATTCACCCCAAAAGTATAAGTCTATATTGTATTTAGCATTTTTTTTTTTAATGCTAATACAGTAGTGATGTTTTTTTGTTATTTCATGTTAGGGGTGCATTAGGGTTCAATTTTTAAAAAAAATATAAGGATGCATACTTTTCAAAGAACTTAAAAAAACTTGGGATGTCTGCTGTTAAATTAGGTTTTATCATAGTAAAAGCAATTTCAAGATTAAATGAATATAGGTGTTGTAGAAAAAGAGCAAATTATTTCATATAATCTTATGTAATAGTCAAGTTAATTTTGTGAAATAAAAAATACAGCAAAAATTAGGGGAGCAAGAAAAATAAGGTGAAAGAGGAAATTATGGTCAGTTCCAACTTAGCCTTTAATGTAGCCTGAAACTATTTACTGTGGAGTTTTTTTAAAACCTTTCTAATATGGAGATTTTAAAAACATTGTTTCTACTTGACCTTTAAAATCCAAGAACTTAATCACTGTATCACAGGGATTTTCCTGAACCCCATTTTAACATGCTTATTTTTAATTTCCAATCAAATATAATAAAATGCCAACTACAATTTCTCAGAAATATGAACTGTTAACTTTTATTAATGCAGTGTGTTTGGAAATTAAAGTGCATCTTTTATAGCCTGGCCCTATTAACCCTTTTAGGTCTTGTTGACCTAAGGCAAAAACAGACTCATCCCTAATATAGTCATCTAATAGAGTGACTAGTTAGTCATTTATGCTAAGTCAGGGTTCTAAAGATAAAAAAAACACTTTAAATACAAATTCTTGTTGAATTAAAGAATGTACAGTTATTTGTTTAAAAATATTTTCATTCATGGAGAGAGAAAAAAAAATTCATGTGAATACATATTCTGTATTTTAGTTTTAATGGAATCAAAACATTTAAGGCTTAAGTAGAATTACTGTCCTTTTTGATAGATTATTTTGATGAATGTAGCTCCACCAACAGTTAAGGTTAAGATTCCAGAAATCGCACTAGAAATTAAACTAGTTTAGGAGGAGGAAGAGAAAAAAAAGGGGGGGAGGGGAATAAAAAAAAGAAAAAAGAAAGAAAACAGAAAAAAAAAAAAAATGGAAAAGAAAAAATAATAAAATGAAAAAAAAAATGAAATAGGAAGAAAAAAAATTAGCAAGTTTGGTAAGCTGGATACTAAAGCTTTTAATATAGATAAAAAAAAAACAGAGAAAAGTTTAAAAAAAAAAAAATAAAATAAAAAAAAGGTAGAAGGTCAATGAAGCAGATTTCAAAGAACTTAAAGAATAAGTCAGAATCAGAAGAGAAGAAAAAAAAGGATTTGTAAAGTTTGTTTATAATTGACTAAATTTAATGGACAACTTGACAACCCACATAATTTGGAGGAATTTCTTATATGAAAATTACTAAGTGGAAAGAAGAGAATACAGGAATCAATTAAAAGGGGGATCAAAATTAATGTCATCATCACTGATCAGAACTTATTTAGTAAAGTTTTAAAAAGATTTAAATTTAGTTACAAAAAACTTTTCCACTTAATTTAGAATCTGTACTTAAATCTATAAAACTGCTAAATGGTGACAATAGATATTTACAAACAAATTCTTACTGCGAGAAAACATTCCATTATTAAAATACTGTTCATTTATTTACTCTAATTTTTAAAAAAATATCATCTGAACTAATTCATTTAAGCACTGGAGATTTTTTTTAATTACATA
Source organism: Idiosepius hallami (assembly GCA_034780655.1). Classification (NCBI taxonomy): domain Eukaryota; kingdom Metazoa; phylum Mollusca; class Cephalopoda; family Idiosepiidae; genus Idiosepius; species Idiosepius hallami. The sequence goes on along the minus strand of JAUZSX010325369.1, from coordinate 8,269 downwards.
AAAATAAGGGGAAAAAAGTATTGAGAGAGAAAGAGAGGATAGAGACATGTTGTCACAAGGGTGGTTAATAAAGGAAAGAATGATTTTTGACACTGCAATACTTAACTGACCTCAGTCATATCCTCCTTAGTAGTTTCCTTTATTTCCGGGTCCACACTGGATGTCAGCATTGGGTCTGAAAGATCAGACAGAAGCCAATCACATGAGGGGGGAGGAGGTAGGAAGGAAGGCAGGTGGACAAAAATATGGGAATAGAGCACAAAGAAGCAAAGAGGACACAGGGAAGGGGCACACAATAAATGGAATTCAATATTGTAGCTGAGCAACTGATTCCCCCATAAGAGTAGCCATTTTAGTTTATTATGCAAATGTGTACAATTCATTGTGACATTCAAGATTATTTTTCTTTTAAATTTGTGAACAAAATGTGCTAATAATTGTAGGTGATGTTAACATTGATGATAGCAGAAAAAAAAAAATATATCCATCATAAAAGTTGAGTAAAATGTGCCAGTTAATAAAAAGCATATTTAGTCTGGGATTCGTATACAATATTAACATTTTCTGTCTTAACTTTTATTTAGATTATATGTTATGTGATGAATTGTTTGTGAGTGTTTTTTCGTTTACATATACAGTTTTGACAACCCTTCAACAAATTCAGTGTTTTAATCATGAGTGTAAGTTCAATATCAGAGCTAAAGTGTCAACCAGAAACATGTCAAAAAGGATTTTATTTTAGAGTCAAAACCATTAGATGGGCAAATAACTGAGTGAGGCTTTCAGATTTGGTGAGCAGCATATAAACCTTGACTATTAATACAAAGAACTTTTTTTTATTTTTTTTTTATCTCTTTATGAACTTCTATGAGAAGTACTAGCCAATTGCTTCTAATAATCCTGTTGGGCTGAAAGAGGAAGAGGCAGTTTAACTAGACGCTAATTTAAGGACCCCCCCCTCTCCCAAAAGGAGGGATGGGTGATTTCACCTTGTGTATTTGCTTGAATATGAATGCAATAAAATAACTAGATTTTTCCCCCTAAATAATTCAACAATCAAAGTGCTTAAACATGGTGGCAAAATTTTACAGCACAATTCCATTAGATTCAAATAATTTTGACTAAATAATTGTTTAAATAACAAAGCTTTACAGATAAATTTAGTTGACCTTTGACAACTAATTTTTTTATTTTTTTTTTTATTTAAAGCAAAATAGAAAAGTTACAAGCCAAACCCATAAAATGTTACTGCACTCAAAGTTCTCATCACCCCCCTTTTTTTTTAACCATGGATCCCTTTTCCCTTGGCAGACCCCTCATAACTATTGGTCATAAGATAATATTCTATTTTTTTCAAGTTTCAATTTTGTTTCAATGTCTACTTTCTATATTACATGATTGAATAGAACTCTTGCATAATTGATAAAAGATTAGCTTGAATTAGAGATCAATGTTAACATGTAATCAATTACGAATAATAGTTGAGAGAGACTTCAGGAAATCATAGAAAAATACACAAGTCAGTTGAATATTACCCATCATGGCTTCAGTCTGAAGGGTCACAAGTGCAAGCAGGTTAAAAGCAGTAATAAATAATAATAATAAAAACATTAATAGACATTTTTTTAAATAACAGAAAGGCCATTGTATCAAAGTACCAAAATTATTTTTAGGCCCATTAAAATTCAAGGGTTAGAGAAAGGTTTCTTAGAGTTGAATTAAATGAAAGCATGGTTGGTGTGGGCACATAGTGATTATTATGATTCTAATGATGATCATGGGGTGGTTCTATAGCCAATCAGCATGGTTATAAATGCACACACCTACCTTCTGTATTGTTAGTTGTGGTCACAGCTGGGGTTTCCGTATTGATAGGAGAGGCAGTGGGACTGATGGTTCCTGCCTCAGACCTACAGAAGACAAATACTCTTCATTACTACATTTGGTCTTTGAATAATAATAATAATAGAAACCTAAAATTTCGAGTTTAAATCTAGAGTAAAAAGAAAAAGCAGTCAGAGTGGGAACCCATCATTTTTTTTTTTCTATTCATTCAAAACTATAAAACTGAAAAAGAATTTTATTGCCAAGCACAGATTATAAAAAGTTATACACACACAAAAACAATATTACAAATGTTTACGTGTGTGTGCATATATTATTTTAATTTTGGAAGATCCTATTCCTTCAGGGGGGAAAAAACCAACATTAGTGCGGAGTGTGCATTCAAGTTCTAATTTGACAACAAAAATAATCTTATCAAACCCTAAAATCCTTAATAATGTTTTTTTTAACATATAGGATATCAGTATATCAACCTGTTTGGTCATTTGAATATATAGATGAGTCATTTTTAATAAACATTTTTTTTTCAACATATTGTTTGATTATGACTAGATACACTGATGGAATGATAGATATTTATACCTTCCCCAAGGATATTAACCCAATGTGAACATAAGATTTTTGATTTGAACTATGCCAATTGTAAACCTGCAGTCTTGATTGAACTTTTCAGTCTTTGTTAGAAAAAAAAAGTGAAGGAATTGAAGTTAATTCTTTTGAATCAGAATTCAATCGCATTTAATAATTTTAAAAAAATGAAAATAAATAAATAAAACCAAGATCAGGTTAAAAAAAAAAATTCAATTCAATTCCTATTTTATTAATGATTTCTGATTAAACATTCTTTAAGTGTTTTTTTTGTTTTGTTTTTTTGGGGGGGAAGAGAACCTAAACGATAGCAGTTGTAAATGACAAATAGAAGTGCCAAGTTCATTGATTAACAACAAGAATACATGATCAATGTTAATTGAGATTTGCTTTTGGAATGTAAAGGACTGAATATTTGCCAGTTCTTCAATTTGGAGATTGGCCAAAATGTAAAAAGATTAATTCTAATAGAATTTAAACCCAATTTATTTATTGTATGGAGAGATATAGAAGAAAAGTGAATAAACAAATGCTAAAAAAAGTATAATTTTCAAATAATCCTGTACAAAATAACAGAGCATATTTTGTTAGAACAAACAAAATGTATTATTTTAGAGAGAAAGTGAAAAAAGGACATATTTTGCTAAATGCTGTAAAAAGAAAAAGATAAAACTGAAGCTCAACTGAAATGGGTCTAGAAAACCTTCATTGAGAAAATGAAAGGAAATTGTACCAAATGTTGTTTTTAAATGGAGGTAAGAACATTTTCAGGTTCTTTGCAGAGTTAGGATTGCAAAAATAACCACAATATAAATCCTCAATGTCATAAGAACTGTTATACCAAACTGGCAAACTTATTTCTATTAATCTAAGCATCAAACTCCAGTATTGGACTATGAGCATCATCATGATCCTTATTTTGGTGTGTGTGTGTATCCACTTGTACATTTGGTGAGTATATAATTAAATATACCCAGAATAAAACTTTAGTTTTAATTCCTATTTAGGCATTTTTTCTTATGGTAGACTGAAAAAAAAATTTATAGTTGTTAAAATGATTACAGAGCAAAAAAAAATACAAAAAAAACCCTTAAGGTGTCTGTAAAACATAAATATAATGAATAAAAATATATTTGTAAAGATATGTAAAGCAGCTATATAAAAAAAAAAGCTTGTGACCAACAATAGATATCAGTGCAAATTAGACAAGAAATGAAGCAGCAGTGCTACCAGATAATAAAAAATAAAACCAATTTGTTTTTAAAATGATCATATTCTATTTATCAAATCTATCTAAAAAAAAAAAAAAGTTATATCCCTATTTTCAAGTATAACCTGGATTTAGATTCTGAGGAAGAAAAAAAAAAATCAGTTTTCAAGAGATTTTGTTTGTTTTTTATAAAAGTTGATTGAATCATCAAAACAATATTCAAGTTTTTATCGTAGCCAATATCAGAAGCAGTGCACAAAAAAAAAGGCAAGATGAAAGAAAATGCAACATGGAATTGACACAGCAATTATTTTGGATCCTAATCAATATGTAAACCTCACTATTTACTTAAAAAAAAAATTTTTTTTTTTATTAGTATGTATCATTAACACATAACATCCATCAAAGAAAGAAATACATTTGTATATTGATACAAGAATGTATAAGTAGAGAAATATGCTGGAATAAATGAACTAAGATCAGTTTTTTTTTCCATATGTAAAATATCAGATAAGGTTTTTCAAGTGAAATGTTTGTTGAACCATTGACAATTATTTCAAAGATTGTATCAAAATATTGGGTCTTTTTGCATAACATTTCTTGATTCAATTTATGCCATATTAATCCCAATTGAAACCAATAAAGATTTAAGATAAAACGTTTCATACAGAAAATTGTTTCATTGACGATTTTTATAGAGAAAATTTATTTTTAAAAAAAGATACTTTTAGAATAAAGTTGGGTGGAGGCTTTTTTTGTTGTTGAGCCAAACAATAAATAGAAAATCCAAGGTTGTTGACAAAAAAAAAAATAATTTGGTAGTCAAAGATTATAAGTACCCTTCTCCCTAAAATCAAAGTCTAATATTCCACGTTTTCCCAATAAAAAGAATCACGCAAGTGGCAGATCTCCGCTCAATTCTCGCACAGGCCCAATGTGGTTATAGCATTCAGTCGGGCCAGCCACAGAAAAGGTTTGCTATATATTATAGGCCCAAAACCTTTACAGCATTGATGACGTGCAAGGATTGTAGCACCTAAAGGTGTTATTCATATGTTAAGAGTATAAAATCTTGGGTACATTTTATTAAGGGAAATATGCCTTCTCTTCTTATGCAGTAAGAGGCCTTGCTGGCAAAGCTAAAACAAACGAACTTACAAAAAAGAAATTCTTTATATTTCAATTACTGTAGGCATAAATTCAGTAATGCATGAAAATATTTTTGGACTTGACTAATTTTCATAAAATTAGCAATCAATGTTGAAACCTGTTTAAAATGCACATAAGTATAAAAAGTAAAGAAATTGCATCCTTTTATGCCAATGAGGACCAAATTTTCCTCATTGTAAATTTTGAATGGTTTTAGGTCAAATAATGGAAGAATTTTTTTTTTTTTTGAATTAATTGTCTTTATTCTCAATCCATTTTTGGCACAAGTTATAAATATATGTATTTGGAGAGCAGTACCAATCAAGTTTGGCAAAAGGCCATTTTTAAGGCGAATGCAAAGGTTTTGACTGAGATTTGAACTCACGCCCTATGATTCCAGAGCCCAATGCTCCAACATCACTGGCCACAAGTTATAAATATGTAAACTAAAATTTAAAGTGTTATATTCACTTAGCTGTCAATCAATGAAAAGATGGAAGATGAGGAAAAGTGGAAGGATGAGGAGGAAAAATGCAGCATGCTTTGTTGGATATTTTTTTTTGTTTTGTTTTCCTCGTTTATTTTTCATCATAGCCAAGCATTGTTGAGATCATCAGCAGCCACCATGACTAACAATATACTTACGCTACATCAACACTATCTTGGGAAAGTTCCCCTGTAGTAGTGTCGGTCTGAGATTCATTTTGTTGCGTCTCCTCATCATTCACTGCTCCTCCCTCTACATTCTCAGCCCCATTCTCTTCCTCCTCAACAGTACCTTCTTCACCTTGATGGGCCTCACCTCCAACCTCCTCTTGGCTGGAAAAACAGGGCGATAGAGAGACAGAAACGTATGGTCAAGAGGCCCAAACACTCCGAACAAACCGTGGAGGGTTAGGCTTAGGATAGTTACATATAATCACCAAAAGAAACCAGAGCATTTCAATTGAACTCTAGAGACTTAAGGGAAACCCAGTTTAAGATCATTGTTTTATGTAGATAGAGAGAGAAGGAAATATTTTATACACACATAAGTTAAAGTATTTATTCTAGAAAGTGCTTTTAGTGAATAATAAATTTTTTGTTTTTTTAAATTTACTATTGTCACAACAAGAACTTATCCTTCATTCACTTATCCTAAATAGTAAATTTTAGGTAGCAACTAGAAATTTTCATTCATAAATTTCTTTCATTATTTTCCAAATGTGAAAAAAAAAGGTGGATGAAGTTGAGATAGAACAATCATTTTACTTCTTAGGTCTTGTGGAAAGAGGAGAAACATGACTGGGGCTGTGACAATATGCTCTTATTAAAGAATATTCTACTGTTTACTTGATAATTTTGCCATTTTTAAAAATTCCGTTATTAGCAAATCTGTGGCAATATGCTTTTATTAAAAATAATACTATTGTCACAGCCCTAATAGGGACTTACCCAACACCTTTGACAAGAAATTCGAATTTTGCCATCAGTAATTTTGTTTATCAACTACATTTGCATAAAGTGACAGTTTTTACCACACATTAAATTCTTTTAATCAAATCTTTATATGATTTATCTTGTATTACTTTTTAATGCAACTTCCTAACTCCTAGTCATTTATCCAACCTACCTATTTAATTGAAGTTTGCAGAAAATTCCCATTGAGCAGTTACAATTTCAAAAAATCTTGAATTATAATATTTTAAATCAAAACTATGAATTTTTTACTTGAAAACCTCAATAAAACCCTTTTTTTGGTATCTCATTCCATTTTGATAAGCCAAACTAACCTATTCATAATCTAATTCAAGACTCCACAATTTCACAAGTCAAAAAGATGCAAACAGAGCACAATATGTGTATTAACATTTTTAAAGCTTTCATTCATAATTGAAACAAAGAAAGACTAAATCAAATATAGTTGTCAAATGACAATACAGACATAAATTAGTTTGGGAAAGAAAATGCAAGGTTAATTTAATTTTGGAGGTTTGTGGGTAGAAGCTGTGCAATATTATTAGATGAATACAATAATTACAAAAAAAAATGTACCATTGAATATACCAGAGTGAATCTAGATAAATCCTGAAAGATTTCAACAGATGTTGATGTCAGAAGATAATAAAACAAATGGAAATTCTACAGCCAGAAAGGGTTATTCTATTTTTGCTGAATATGCTGTTTTAGTAATTTTAAGTAAATTATTCAAAAGAAAAAAGTTATTTTGTAAAAACTAGTTGAAAAAAAAAAAGCTTTCTTCAAACCATTTGATTTTATAATCTAAAAAAAAAAAAATAAATTTTTTTAAAAAGTTTTGTTTGAAGCACAAATGGAATAATGGCAAAATTCATGGGAATCCATCAAAAGGCATGCTATGCTGCAATTGCTGTTTTTCCAGGTTGGCTTTTAGCCTAATAACTAGAGTAGCCATATAAATATGAATTTCCTAATATATTCACAAATGCAACACAACCCAGCTAGGAAAATAGATCCTTCTTGAAATAAAGGACAAGCTAATATCCTGTCAAAATAAATGATATGTAATGTGTGTGTATCTTGCATGAAGGTTAAAGAAGAAAAAAAAAAATCTTTTTCTGAATTGGTGAGAATTCCTTTAAAACCAATATTATAAGCAGTGCAGTTGTTAATAGCAAAACATTCACCAAGTGCATTAAGGATTGGGTTTCTTTGATATTTTTCTAGCTTTTAGACAAAGGATCCCACATTTCTAAAAAAAAAAAAAGAAATGAAGTCTGGAAAATTTGGGACCGAGGAATGAAGAGACATTAAATCGTTCTAAAAACAGAAATTTTATGTTAACATTCTTAGATATAAATTCAAAATCAATTAGAATTAAATTAATATATAACAGCATGTGTATGTATGTATCATCGGTGATCACTAGCTAGTGTTAATTCCGAATGTGACATTATCGACAGAATAAGAGCAGAAATGCCACATCAGCAATAGCCACTTGAGAGCTGTGTACTTGCAAGTAAATAAAGATGTTGATTGACAATTTTCTGTCCCCGTCTTTTCTAAGAGATTGATGTTTTAGACTCAAGGAAATATGGATCTGAGGCAGAAGAGGAAGAAACTCTAGGAAAACAGTGGCCAAACTGAGAACTGAGGGTATATAATGGACAAAACAAGGTAAGAAGACCCATTTGAGGGTGAACTGAGAACTCCCTCCCTTCTACCAGAAGAAGAAAAATGATGCCTCCGAATTCAAGAGGTGGACCTTGTTGGGAAAGAAAGCTTGTAAATACCAAAAACTATTCCCTTCATCATCATCGGCGGTCACTTGTGTTAGAGTATGACTGTCCTCCGTCTTTGTCCCTGTGGACCCTTTCGGGAAGACGCCTGTGCATGATATCTTTTGACGTGGGGAGACTGATGCACCTGCAGTTACCACACAGCCCCTTGGCAGAGGAGGACCTGGTTCCAATGGCATGGAGAGAACCACGACAACTGGAGGCCATCCTCTGTTGCAGC
>JAUZSX010325358.1:0-11395 GCA_034780655.1 Idiosepius hallami | reverse complement strand
TACCCCGGGAAAAATCTGTTTTGCGTCCCTCGGGAACTTTTAGAGAGCTAGGGGTACCACGCACGCGCAGCTTGTTTAACTTGTATTTATTAGTTTTCGTCAGGAAAAAACTTTTTATCGGTTTTTGTTCAAACTTCCTTCTGGTCAATTAAATGACAGAGATGATCTGGGTGAGTTCTGTGGGTTCGCAACGTTTATGAAGCAACAGAAACGAAAAAGTACAGTGAAGTCACGTTGAAGACACCGGTTCTCACAAGATCAACAAAGTTAAGTAACGTTGAACATGTTCAGAAATAAGATGAGTGACCACTTAGGAATATCAATTGTACGGTCAAGTTATGTTGGAGGCACCGGTTCACGCCAGATCAACAAAGTTAAATAACTTAAAACATGTTCAGTAATAAGATAGGTGACCACTTAGGAATATCAGATACTGTACGTGGTTGGTCAGCAGTTTGTGGTAAAAACAGTCAAACGCATTCAAACTTAAATACTCTTCTCCTCCTTAACCCCTCCGACTGACCATAGTAAAGAACCACCTTCGATTATAGTTACCCTCAAGGATGAGGACTGGGTGTCTCAGATTATGATGTGATTGCAAAAACTCTCTTACAATGAGAACACTTATCCAAGCCAAACAACACCAAGAACAGTAACAAGAACTTCAAATGGAGAAAAAGAACTTAGTCTTCCCACAATCCTTTCTTTCTTGCTTTTTTAGTCACTTTCTAGGCACGAGTCTAGACCATCTTTAGAAAGGTTCTTAACCAGAGCTCAGGTCTTAGTTGGATATAACTCACCTAAAATGGAAAATGTATTCCTTTGTATTTAATATGCAAAACCTTTAGATTAAAGTCTTCGAGTCTGTTGTTTCCTTTTTTTATAACTGTTTTCTATCTTAAAGAATATGTACAAGATTAATAAAGGAATCACAGGCAAGACCCATAAGTAATACGAGATGATCAAATTGATGATGGACTAATCAGTAGAATCTATTAAATTCCCCGAGTGATAAAGATGATCATTAGAAGTTGACCAAAGTCATCGTTCGACCTTTTGAATTCTTGTTGGTTTCGCTTTCTAAACTGATAATTTTATAGCGTCTTTTAATTTTAGTTCATGCTTTTCAACAAAATGAAATTTTCTAATTGACACGTTTCAGCCGTAAACTGCCTTTCGTAAAAGCAATGCTCAATTTTCTCTACAAAGTAAAATTGAAATATGTTTTTGGACACAAGACAAACAGGAAGTCTATTAGAAAAAAACTTCCACTTGGTTTCCAATGGATTTTATAATTTATTTGGATTATTAAAATGCCTTGAGGCTCAATTATTAAATCGATACTTTTGAAATAAATAAAGTCACTTTAGCTTCGATTCAAATGATTCCTTGTTTATGTAAGCTTTTTTTTTATTCTAAAGGAAATTTCATTTATAAACAAAACACATTATTTTGTTCTCTTTTGTTTTTTTGTTTTTTCTTTTCCAAACGATTTAAACGTGAACTTTTTGGTCTCCCCCCCCTCCGCAAACAAAAAGAAATTTTGAGCAGAAATCCAGTTGATCATTCGAATAGATGACCTTTCCTCTCGTGACCGACCGGACTTACTTTCCATAGAAATTGAGATCTTTAAATCTTAAGATTTCTGTTCTAAAAAAGTGGATTTAAAAAAAACATCAATAATTCTTAAGTTTTTGTTTTGTTTTTTAGTTTAATCGATTTACTTTTGTTTTATGTCTTTTTTAAATTTGACTTCGTTCCAAGAGGGTAAAAACCCGAATTAATTTACAGCTAAAAGATAACAAGTCTTTAATTAAAAAATGTCACTCTTTAATCTCAGACAGACATCGGATCAAACAAGGCAAAATGGTCTTTAAAAAAATAATCGCTTTTTGTTAATAAAACGCAAGAATTAATTTTAACCGATTCTTTAATTAGACTTTCTTTCTTTCTTTTTTTAGAGTCGTTCCTTTCTTTTTAATTTGTCTTTTCTTTCTTTGTTTATTTTTTTACTGATTTTTGGTTTAAGATGATTCAGATCTTTAAGTTGGTTAAGATCTTTAATTTGATACAATTTAGACATCGACATTCAATGAAAAAAAAGGAAAAATCGTTAAAGGGAAATTTAAATAAAAAATTTGTTTTTTCTACCAAAACAAACATAATTTTATCTGAAAATCTTTTGAAAAATCATGAGAAATTATAAACAAATAATTTCTGTCACATTGGATAAGAGTAAATTAGAATTATTTATTTTGGTTCAATTTATATATATAAGTTTTCTTTAATTGTGTTGTTTTTCTTTTAGATGAAGTAAGATTATTAACTTAATCTAATTATTCAGAAAATTCATTCGTCTTTTTTTTTTCTTTTTTTTATTTAGATTACCATTTATTTTGGCTTTTTAAATGAGCTGTGATGAATATTATTATTATTATTATTATTTTATCATTATTATTATTATTATTGTTATTATTAATATTATTATTATAATTATTATTATTTTGATTATTCGAAATAATGCCGATATTAATATTTAAATTTTTTACATAATTTGGAATGATGTTTATTTGATTAAATCTACAAACGGATTTTTTTCTTTATTTTCTTAAATTCTATTAAAGAAATTTTATGATATGAATTTTTAAAATTACTCGTACTTTTTTTTGTTTTCCTCTGATTTCATAGCGAATGTTTCCGAGACTTTTGACTTTATGTGATTTTTGAGATATTGAATGGTTTTTACGCGATTTAAACTTTTCTTTTCATCTATGTTTTTATTGACAAAAAGTTTCCGATCATGAAGTATTGGGCCCATCACTTTCGGGCTTAACTCATCAGTGAGAAGGTCACCACTAAATCAAAATATTCAATGCTTCTACAAGAATTTAATTAGTACTTACATCATTTACACATTTTGAACAATTGCCTTTATCACAACTTCTTTTGTCATCTGCATCCTTTAAACTAGTTCAAAAACTATTTTAAACGTTCTTATAATTTACATATTGTTTATACAGAGTGGTTTTGTTCTTATTGAAATATTTACTGCAATTACGAGAAAGACAAGTTTATTATTTACATCGTTTACATATACTGGAACATTGCTTGCAATGAATTTGTCGGGTGATTAAATGGGTTCAAATGTCAAGAAGCAAAATAGATTAAAAGAATTTGGTCTTTGTGTAAAGTTGAGGATTTAATATTAATTTGAATAACAACAGGACTAAAATGGCCGACTTTTAGATCAACCAGGAAAAAATATAAAGGAGAAAGAAATGATATATTTCAAAAGAAGGAGGAGGAGGAGGAGAGGAAAGAGAAGGAAAAAAATAAAACTGAAGAAAAAGAAGAAGAAGAGAAAAAAGAAGAAGAGAAAAAAGAAGAAGAAGAAAAAGAAGAAGAAGAAGAGAAAAAAGAAGAAGAAGAAGAAGAGAAAATAGAAGAAGAAGAAGAAGAAGGAGAGAAAAAAGAAGAAAAAGAAGAAGAAGAAAAAGAAAAGAAGAAGAGTGTGTATTTTGACGCAAATACTGGAATCTAGAATAAATGATATTGTGCTGTGTAAATAAGACGAATTAAAATATATAGATATATAAAGAGAGAGAATGAGAGTGACAGAGAGATAGACAGAGAGCTAGCTAGACAGTTGGATAGATAGATAGATAGATAGATAGATAGATAGATAGATAGATAGATAGATAGATAGATAGATAGATAGATAGATAGATCACCATGAATAGTCAGTATTCTTCTTGACATTCTTCAAAATCTTCCCATGTCCTCCGGTTCTTACTGTCGTCATCAATGATTTTAATCGACATCAAGATTAAATCTTCAACAATGCAACAAAGATATTGGAAGAAGATTAACACTGCCGTCGGATTATTGTATTAATCTTTTTTTTTTCATTTTAATTTATATTTTTAATTTTTTTCTTTTTTTTTTCGATAGTTTTGGATTTTCTGTCTTTATTCTCTTTTGTCATTCTCTCTTCTTCTCCTTTTCTTTTCTTTCTTTCTTTTTTTTTTCTTTCTTTTCTTTTCTTTCTTTCTTTCTCTCTTTCTTTTTAATTTTCTTTCTTTCTTCCTTTCTTTTCTTTTTTTCTTTCTTTTCTTTATATTTTTCTTTCTTTCTTTTCTTTCTTTTCTTTCTTTTTTCTTTCATTTCTTTCTTTCGTTTCTTTCTTTTCTTTCTTTCTTTTTAATTTTCTTTCTTTCTTTTCTTTTCTTTCTTTCTTTTCTTTCTTTGCTTCGATCTTCCTTTTATTTCTTTCTTGTCTTTCTTTTCCCCCTTTCTTTTCTTTCTTTCTTTTCTTTTTTTCTTTCTTTTTTCCTATTTCCTGTACATATTTAAAATTCTTCAAGCGTGTTGTAAAGACATTTATTAGGAAATTGGAAGAAATAAGTAGACAGAAAATTTTATTAAAAAAGAAATCCAACTTGTTTGAATGTCTATCTGTATATTTATTAGGGAAAATCACAATCTAATTGTGTGCAACAAAAATAAATCTTTAGAAAAAAAACCCCAAAATTCAGATAAAATCATTAATTTAAAATTGAATAATTTTGGTGATAGTCTTTAGAAAACTGTTTTTTGTTTTTCTTTTCAAAATTCATTCAGAAGTCACAATTGACAGTCTATCTGGTAATATTTTCAACATAGATTAACATCTTTATACACTGAGGATAATTTTTTTTTAACCCTTTACCACCAAATGTATAATTTCAATTCACCTATCAAGGCCAGTTTTACATTTTCCTAACCCCAAGTGGATCCCAAAGTCACGTTTATGTATTTTTTATAAATAAAAATGTTTTCAGTGATTTTTTTTCTTTTTCTTTTTTACCCTCACTTAGATTCGAGAACAACATAAATTCATGGAGATTTTTATTTATTTATTGCATTAAAAAAAATCTGGTGGTAAAGAGTTAATAATTCAAAACATTAAAGTGTTGACCAAATTTTAAAAATTATATCAGATCTGTTTTTTTTTCAAAATGATGATTTTTGTTGAATTTATATTTGGTGACTGGCACTGTTGAGAAGAAGGCCAACCCTCATAACAATGTAAGGGGTTGTCTGTCCGTACAGATAACAGGTTGTACTCTTTTAGAACAGGTACAACTAACTGTTTCCATTTGGCCTTTAACCAGTGAGAAGCAAAGTCCTATATTATATATATATATATATATATATGTGTGTATATGTCACCTAAGTTGTATGCTAGATTAACTAGTAAGTTATCAGGGCTGGAAATATTCCAATGGGGTGGGGCATTTTTTTTTTTAAATTTGGTTTGTTTTTTATTAGATCCTAGAATTCCTATTTATTATCAGTCTATCAATTTGGAGAAGAAAAAGTGATGAAACAGATTTTCTTTCAATAATGAATGATTTATTTTGGAAATATTTTAAATATAAACTTTATTGATATCACTTACACTTTGAAGGAGAATTAACTCTAAACCTCAAGAAAAATTACTTTTACCAAGAATATGAAGTTTTCTTTTTGATTTTTATTCTTAAATAACATTCTTATACTTAAGAACTTGGTATACCCCAAAACAAACAAAAAATCTTCATAACTCTTGGGAAAAAATCCATTAAAAACTTAGGTTTATCAAAATGTTTGTTGAACTTAATAAGGATATCACTCTAAGACACACACGCACAACCTTGAAAAAGGGAGAATATTCATTAGTCATTGTGTGTCGGTTAAGTGAAGAAACATCTATTAATTCTATTGGGGTTTATTTGTTTTTGAACAAAAAGGCAAATTTTCAATATATTTAAACATTCAGATAATTATTTTTATATCTAAATAAACATTTAAAAAATATTAATGAAATACATTCAGATATTCATAAAATTTAGTTTTTTTTTTTTTCTTTCCAAATGGTCACAAAAGTTTGTTAACCCTTTGAACCCTAGAGAACTGATATCATAACCGTTCCTGGCAGCCTAAGGCAAAAGACACAAGCATCGATATTTCAGCCTTCACCTTTGGATCCTGACTAAGAAAAAATTATTAACTAGTCATTTAAAGCATTTCTATTAAAGGGCCATATTAGGGTTGAAATGTTAATATGTTTATTTTTGCCTTAAGTTACTAAGGCCGAAATATCGGCCCAATGGAGTTGATAGGTTTAAAAAGCCACATTTATTTCCTTTATAAAAGCAATTTGTTTGATTTTAATCAACCATTTAAAAATGTTTTTATCAAAAGTTTTGAATACATTTTTCTATTAATTTTAATTTCAAAAGATTAGTTTTGTTTTTTAAATCAATGAAGAAGAATATTTATTAAATCTCTTTTCTTTTGTTTTCCTTCAACTTTGATTTTAATTTTCGTTTTTTTCTTTTTGTAGGATAGATATTCTTTGTATTGTTTATGATTTGTTAGGATAAAATGACCACCCAAGTTAATATGCCATTAAATTAAACAATCAATCAGTCAATCCTCATGAAATCCATTCTTTTAATTATCTATCATTCTCCTTTATTTTTATTTTTATTTTTTTTACACGTTTTTTCTCTCCATCTGTAGGACAGGTATTCTTTGGACAATCAAAAAATGAAAAAAAAACAATAAAAAATTAATTGAAAAGAGTTTTTTTTTTAGTTTCTTTAGAATTCCACAAAAAAAAGTCAATTTAGAAAAAAATCTTCCTTTTAATTTAGTGACATTTTCACAAAGTCTTTTCATCATTAACATAGACTTTTGATAAATAAACCATTTGTATATTTGCATCATACAAAAAGGAGTCACTTCTGTATGAACAATGTAATAAAAAAATGGAATCATTTTATATCAGTTATGCTTTATATTTAAAGTGAATATGGTGGACCCTCTTCAGATAAATAAAAACTCGAGTAGACCACCTGTTAAAAAAAAATCAGACTACTTGTATGTTAATAATGAACAAAGTGGACCATTTAACATCAGCAAAGTTTTAAAGTATACCACTTACAGACAAGCACTGAATAGTGGACCATCAGTTTATAAAATGAACTTTTTGTGCTAGGAATGATGCACTTTGTTCAAACATTAAGTTAGGTGGTCCATTTATTATGGCTCCACTTTTACTTATACAATATCATGTATTAACAATAAATTAAGTGGACCGCATTACACAAAGATTAAAACTAAAGTAGACCCATTATCTAGGAGTGATATGGACTACTTAAAAATAAGCCATAAACATTGAACCTGCTATATTGTGGACCACTTATCAACAAGTCATAGAAGATGTCAAGCCCCATGAATCCTCATTTTCACCATTTTTTTAATGAAGAATTGTTCATAATTTGATTCCAAGTGTGATTGATTATTCGTCAATCAATAGTGACTTATCTTATGCCAATTAGACATGGCCAGATTTTTTTAAATTTGCCAAATACTTTTTTGAGAATATTTAATTTACATAGAATCTTGATACTGATCCAGATATCCCAGAAAAGCATTGCACCCCAGCTAAAAGGTTAGAAGCAAGATGGGAACATTTAGGGTGGAAGTAGCCAGGGTGTAAAAGCTAAGAGAAGTGAGTACATTGTTAGATATCAAAAAAAAAAAAATCATCATGACACGAACCAAGTAGGTTTTGAATTTGTTTTTATTTTGTATTTAGAATAAAAAAAAAAAAGAAAAAACACAAAGATACACAAAATTATTTTCTTGTGATAGAATTAAACATTTTTGTCTAAAACCAAAATACTGTTTGCTTTGTTTTTTTTAAGTTATATTTGAAATAGACTCCATAAAATATGTTGTGAAATTTTGTGCGTCTTTATAGAAAAAAATATCACATTGATTTGGAATAATAATAATAGTAATAATAATAAATAAGTGCATTTTTTTGTGTAAATTTGATTTTCTTTTATTATTTTATAATTTTATGTAATTGTATTTCTTTTGCAACTTTTGTCTAGAAATATGTGTGCAGTCAGTGACCATTTATAAAACATGTTGTCTGCCATCAATATCTAGAATTTTTAAAAAGGTCACCAGGTGTTTTTATTATCTATGAATGCATGCACTGTGAGGAATCAGTTGCCATATTTAAAATACTATACCAGTCATCAATGTCTGAAGGCATTTCTTTCTATGAAACTTCATACGCCTCCCCTCCCCCAAATGTTATTGGACAATGTTTCAGCTATTTTTCAAATTGCCAACTTGTAATGCATAACAATCGAAAGTCTTTTACTGGAATCTCATCAGTAATAAAGTTATTATTGACTACGAAAAATCATAGTAGATTACCAGACTCTCCATCTCTCTGGTGTAAACACTCCAGACGTTGTTTTTTTTTTTTAAATTTACGAAAAGTGATGTTCATCAGGATAATAGTGCAATTTGTGGTATAGAATTTTGCTGGGGAAAGTGAGAATTTGTGAAATGAAATCAGTGAAAATTGTCGAGACTTTTGTCAATTGAAAATGTCTGACTTTTGTTCCCCAGTTACGAACAGCACTTAAAGCATTATGGGATCAATTTAAAGCACACAATTCAAGACACTTTAAAAAGCAATACAATACATTTTAAAATAAAAGTTTAATCATTAATTGGTTTGAAAATAGTCTTTAATTTAACTTGACTGAATAAAGTCTTGAATAAAAATTCAATAAAAACGCCTTTCTCAAAAAATATATGCCTTTACCTTCCTCCAAACCTTCTTCCTAACCGTATGACTAGAGGAACAGTTTACCAAAGTCTATTAATGCTCGTATACACAAATACATAAATGTGTACATTTTTTTATATGTTGTTACTAGATGGTTTATTATTCATATTTAAATAATGCTGTTTTTATTTTTGGGCTTAGAATGAAAATCCTTATACATTATATTGTTATACCTTTAATGTTTCACCCACTAAGCACTGTAGCTTTTATTAGGTGTTATACATAAATATAAAAGAAATTACCAACAACAAAAGGTTCAATAGGTTGAATGAATTCTATATTAAAGCTTCAGATTTGTATGTCTTTCAGTTATATCTAGGTTTTTTTAACTTTACCCAAATAATAAGCAGACTTTTGAACTCCTTCAAGACACCATTAAGATCTCTCTCTGGTTAGTCTTTTTTTATCTTTAAGCAAAATTTATGATTTTTACACTCATTTACACCGGTGAATATATATATATATATATATAATATTAATATTTCTTTAAAATCTAAATATCTATTTATCCATATTTAAATTTTTTTTAAGTGTGACCCAAAATAGACAAATATTGAATGATTTTTTTTTTTAAATCAAAGCGTGGAATGTAAATTGGTATTGAAAAAAACTTAAGAATTTAATTTATTCTTGTTGTAAAATGTTATTTTTTTAAAATTTGATTGAATGATTTTAAAGTGATATTAATCTATTAAAAGACTAAGTTCTTGTCTTTTATGAAAAAGAGAACATGGGGAAATTTAACTCTTTATGTCAACTTTAAGACATTTTGAATGATTGTCAACTTATTTTCTCATGTCACTCATACTTACATTTACATACTTTGAAATTTCTTTCCTTTATTTCTAATTGTATATAACAAATATAAATTAAATTCCAACAATGTCAAAAATGAAAACGATGGGAATAATATTATATTATTTTTAAAAAATCTAATGCTTTAAATGTTCCGGTTAATCAAAACCATCCCCAAGGCTTAAAATGTTTGATTAAAAGTTTTCATCTTGAGTAAAAGATTCACTTAGAGATTTTAAACCTTGATAACACTTTCATTAACCAAAATATTTATGTGTTGGCTTTTGTGAAATAATACATTATTCCTATTTTTGTTTTCATTTATATATATATATATATATATGAGGGTATTTATAATCCAATGGAAGAAAGTGAATATTTAATGAATTTTTTTTTAATTGGAAGTATATTCCATTTTTATTCAACATTTTTTTTTTACATATTTCTTTCTTTTTTTTAATGTTTGCTATATATAAATTTTCCATTATCAGTTATACATGTGGAACCACATAAATGTGTGTTTAATACAGTAATACATGTTATAAGAAAAATTTCATGCTTCTGAAATATTCTAGTGACACTCATTTACATTAAACATTTAAACACCTAAGATGATGTTTTGGTTTGTTTTTTCTAACATTTTATTAGATTTTAAATCAGAGAAATTACAATTTTATGAAACAGATTTTCTAAGATGGTTCATAAGATATAAATATACATTATTAATACACATAAATCCTTGTAAATGTATATAAGAATACATTGATAGTAAAAAGGCTTCAACAATGCATAATATGAAAATATATCTTATGCTTCATTAAAGCCTTTTTACTATTAATGTATTCTTATGGATTCCATGATGCTTCAAACAAATTAAAACTTTTTAATATAAATATGTTTGTATGTTTTTGTATTTAATTTGCACCCAGTACTCTTCTCATATCACAGGCCACTAAATAGCTACCCTTGTTTTTTTTTAGTTTCTCAATTAAAAAATGAATGTAATTTAAAAGCAGTGAAAATGATGCAATAAGTACATTTCACCCTTTTAAAAGTTTCATCATTAATTGAATTAGAAAAAAAATTTTTTCTTTGTTTTTTAAGGCAGACTTTTTTCTTTTTTCTTTTCTTCCCAAAATATTTGTGATTTAATTTTTTTCTCATATTTCCTTGGAATTTACTTAAAAACAAAAAGAAAATTTAATTTCTTCTTCTTTTCTTAATTGACAAAAAAAAAATTTTTTTAGTTCAACTACAAGTTTTGGATATTTTCTTTTTCTTTTTGCTTCTTAAAAGTTTATTTCTTGAAAAAAAAAAAAACCCTGAAAAATCAACAAAGATACAAAAAAATCATTGAAATTACCCTTTTTTTTTTAGATAATAATAATAAGGTTAAAAATAATATTAATAGTAATAATGATAATAAAATTAATAACAATAATGTTGATAAAACTCCAGGAAATGAGGGATCTAATTTTGGTCAATTTCTTTTTCTATCCTTATTCAATAATTCCATCTTCAAAGAGCAATGCTTCAAGGTTTCCACTTCGTTTCAAGACACTTCGTAAATCTGTATCTGGCTTATCAGCTTCATCTTGGAATGTTAAAAGCGAACCGCTATCGGTTGCTTGGTTAAATGAACTGAAGTCAGGGGTGTAAGATGATAATCTGGAAAAAAAAAGGTTGTAGAAAATATTTAATAATAGCAAAAACTTTATTTTTTTAATTAATCTTTGAGATAAGCTAGGATAAATTTTACAAGCACTATTCAGATGATTGATCTCACCCTTAGTTTTTATGGTTACGAGCAACTTTAGCCCGGCGTTGCCCGTGTCTTTCAAATAGGATTTTAGCTAAAATATTGGCTGTAAGTGTTCTACTATATGTTATACACATGTGTTAATTTTTCGAAGGGAA
>JAUZSX010325349.1:0-11396 GCA_034780655.1 Idiosepius hallami | reverse complement strand
TGATAAGGATGAGGACAACAGTCTGAATAATACTTGTACAAATCTTCAAGCCTCATCCCAAGGATTCCGAAATAACAACAGAACTTGTTATCTACAAAGAAGCCTAAGATGAATGGTAATTCTTAGGATTCAAGGAATCTTCTACATAGATGTATTTCTACATAGTTGTCCACAGTACTGTGCTTAGCAACATAGCAGCCCTGATGCAGAATACGCCTTGCTGCCCCTTTACCCTAAAAAAGGGTGTGAAAGTTGCACATACTATAGGTTTCAGTCAAAGTCTACATATACAAATATTTTTAAATGAACTGTATTAATTACAATTAGAAATCAACATTAATAAATAATTTGGATATTTGCATATAGATCTATTTTATAATAAATTCAAATTATTTATTGATGTTGATTTCTAATAGTAATTAATATGGTTCATTTAGAAATACTGTCGGAAATATGATTCCATTAATAATAATAATATATACAAATATATAGAGACAAACAGACAGACAAACAAACAGGGAGATGGTTTGATTGCTGTATATTTCAACAAGTTTAATAATGATTTTCAACTTAATCCTAATAATTAATTATTTTGGTCATTTTTTAATTACAAAAGATCTAGGAAGCCAAGAAGCCTTGAGGCCCCTAGGGAGCTTGCAACCCCCCCCCCTGCAGTTGCGGATCTGTGGGGACCCTAAGCATGTCCCTGGTTGTCTAGTTGATATAAAATCTTTTTAATTTCAATTCTATTGAATAACAATATCAGCTTTATAATCATTTAGTGTTTATTTCAACTATTAACTCAAATACAAAAAAAAACCCATTCCAACATACCAAATTTGTTACGTACAAAGCAAGTAGCCCTCTTCTGAAATAGAAAAGGAAAAAAAATTATACTTTTTAAGAATTTCAAAACCAAATCAAAATATTTCAGAAAAAAATCTTACAAATAAATAAATATTGATGTTGTTAAGTAGGGAGACCTCTATTTGCCCGTTCAGGCTTAGATCAGTCTTTCTTTTGTTATACAGAGTTTTTCACAATCTCAGATTAAACTGAGGAGAGAACTCTAATCAAAAACATTTCTTTGGTATGGTCGATGTGAGGGATGGATTTGGGGAGGGGGAAGGTCTTTCAGTTCGAATGCTTAATGCAAAGTAAATATAATATCTAAAATTGTATATTAGTTAAGCATAGACATGGAGTCAATGGCCTTCGGTGACTGTCAATTTTTTTCCCTTTTTAATGTTTTTGACTGGGATTTTAACTGACATAATCTAATTTCAGAGTCCAAGCTTTTACTAATGCTCCACCCTCTAATATATAGATATATAAAACCAATTGTACTCAAACTATTTAAAATTGCTTATGTCTTCTTTTAACTTCTTTGCCTACATTCAAAGGCAATTCGTTTTTTAACATTTATAACCTTGACACTCAGTGGTGTGTTGGGCAGCAAATTTGTTTTTTTGCTGTTTCTGTAGCATGCTTGTTTTTATGAGAAAGAGTCGCTAGCCCTATGCTCAACCTTAGACCCAGTGGTGCATTAAGCAGCAAATTTGTTTTTTTGCTGTTTCTGTAGCATGCTTGTTTTTATGAGAAAGAGTGGCTAGCCCTATTTTCAACCCCAAACCTAGAGGACTAATCAAAGGAAATTTAAGTGAATACAAATCTTCTACCTTGATTTTCTTTCAAGATGGATGCTCACAAAGGCAGCCGTCGCAGCAGGCAAGAAGGCTGTGCTCAGAAAATAGAATTTTTTACATGCATACCTGAAAAAAAAAAATTTTATATAAAAATAATTTCAACTCATTCTTTCGCTTTTTACTTTAGCATTTTTTATACTTGAAGTCATCATCATCATCATCCTCATCACCAGTACCACGATCATCATCATCATCCCCACCACCACCACCACCATTATCATCATCATCCCCACCACCACCATTTTCATCATCATCCCCACCACCACCATTATCATCATCATCATCATCCCCACCACCACCATTATCATCATCATCCCTACCACCACCATCATCATCCCCACCACCACCACCATTATTATCATCATCATCCTCATCCCCACCACCATCATCATCATTCCACTGTAGTTGCCTTTATGGACCTCACTACCCTGCAACAAACTTCCCTATCAAGCTTCCCCTCTGATACCTACATCCCTGGAGATGACATGAAGAAATGATAGTTTTCTTGCTCTTGGATTATCAGAACGTGGTTTCCATAGGAGAACAGATAATGGAACCTCAGTTTTAGCGTGGTAGCAATGGCAGGAAAATTGCACTCTTTGAGATTTCATGAGTGTAGAGACAAGGGGCAGATTGCTATAGATATCTGAGATTGATGGATGTATTGCTTGTCATATTAAAATAGTTATAGTTAAGAAAGCCTATTTTATAGAAAAGCACCACCATACATATGCAAATTTTGATGGTCTGAATGCTTTAATTCTCGCTTGTATTTGTCATTTTTGGAATTCCAAATTTTGGCTCCTTATCAGCTGTTTTTAGGATCAAAACCAATTAGAGAGTGTTTCCCCAATACTCCATATATCAAATTTAAAGTCTTTAGACCCAAAATTGATAAAGTAGTATGGTAAGTACTGTAATTTTCAAAATCTAATTTACAACAAAAATCCAAATTCCAAAACAAAACCTTTTATCAAATTGATTAAAGAAAATTTGAAATAAATTTCTTTTTTAATTTTGACCCCTTAGCAGCCAAATTTCTGGCTCAAATCTGTTTAAAAAGCTTGGCTATACTTGAATACCCATTATGTCATATTTTTAGGCTGTAGATCCAAAATTAGCAGAGAAGTTTGGTAAAGACTAATTGTAGACACACTCACACACATATTTTTACTTTTATAAATCTATAGAGATTGTGACTGGTTGTTTTTTAAAAAATTCTTTGATGTTAAAAATGTTCTAACATAAGTTGTTTTTGAACTTTGAACCCCTAAGTTAAAATATCTCCTAAACTTGTTTATCATTATGTGGAATTAAGTCAAGATGTTATCTTGTAGCATTTTTAGGATCATTGTTTAATCTGTACTTTGAATTTTCTTTTAAGAAGTACTTTAAGAAAATAGGCAGTCTGCTCTTCAGTCTAATATTATTCAGTGTAAGGACATTTCATCACCTGACTATAAATGACGGACAATTAATCACTAGATTTTTTAATCACATGTTTTTCTCATCACATGAACACTTAATCATTCCAAGGATTTAATCACTTGGGAATTTCTGAAAGTGTTAAAACGGTATTATACCAAATATGTTTTCTTTAAAAAAGATGTTTTCTTTTTCACCAAATTATTTGTCCATTTTTTGGAATTCTTTAGGATGATGACTCTTCATAATATATATAGACCCATTTTGCAAATAACCCCAAAATTGTCAAAGGTCCTAAAATTTTTGTTCTTTTAGGTAATTAAAAAACTTAATGTCGGATGATTAAGTGTTCACAAAATGAAAAAAACAAGTGTTTAAAAGTCTAGTGATTATATTTCCATGATTAATAGTCTGAGTCATGAAAAGTCTGGTGATGAAACGTCATGTGATTTAAAGTCATTAAATCAATTTTTCAAGGCCTCGATTATGTCGGCTTTTCATTGAATATTAGACGCCTTCTCCATATGAAAAAAAAATGGCTGTCATGTGATTCTTCTTTTTGACTAGGATTAATTGTGCTTCTTATCTTTTCTTCTTAAACCTTTTACACCTAGTGGTGCATTGGGCAGCAAATTTATTTTTTTGCTGTTTCCGTATCATACTTATTTTATGAGAAAGAGTTGCCAGCTCTATGCTCAAGTCCGAAAATGGAGGACCTTTTGTGGACTTTTGAAATCAGTGTTGCCCTTCACCTAGATGAGCTACACTTCAGAGTTTACGAGCCCCATCTGATCGAGGCAGCTAAAGGTAGATGCCATGATTTGGGCAGTAAATTTATTTTTTTGCTGTTTCCGTACCATACTTATTTTATGAGAAAGAGTTGCCAGCCCTATGCTCAAGTCCGAAAATGGAGGACCTTTTGTGGACTTTTGAAGTCAGTGTTGCCCCTCACCTAGATGAGCTACTCTCCCGGGTTAAAGAGCGACATCTGCCTGAGGCAGCTAAAGGTAGATGCAATGGTTTTAACTGGGATTTGAACTCGTGTAATACGATTCCATAGTCCAAGCTTTTACCAATGCTCTTATCTTGCCGCCCTTCTAGTCTTTTAGAAGTCTGCCAGGTGATTAACTTATTTCCTTTTTTGATATCATCTCAGTCTGTTGTTTATTATAAGTTTCAGTGTTTTGTAAATATATCTAGTTTAAGCTTTTGGCTGGTAGTTTGAAGGGTTTGTGTTATATTTTACAGTTTTTAATATAGACATTTTAGTGGCAAAATCTTGTCCTATCTAATAAAAGAGTCACATGATTAGGTCTCAAATGATGATTAGCTTTTATCTGTCCCAGATAGTCTCAAACCCAATAGCTTGTTATTCCCTCGCCCTGTACTGCAAACCTGCCTATATATTTTTTTTGACATATCAACCTCTATGGATTATTTAAGGTCTTTCTTGATTCAGATCTTCTGGTAAATTTAAAAATTTAAACAAATATTTAAAAAGACACTCACCGCCAGAAACAGAAAAAAGTAACAAAAGAAAAAGCATTAGTAGCAAGAAAAATAGTTGATTGCAGAATTTCTGGGATTAACTTCTTAATATAATACTTTTTACTGCGCTTCTTAAGGATAGCGGCAAGCTGCAATAAAAAAAAAAGATTAGTAAAAAAAAATTAAAAATACAACTAATTCATGTCTTTGAGCTCAATATTCAAACTTCTAATAGAATTATTTCATGTCTTATTAATGATAAACATGGATACATGTGAACAGAGGCGGACTGAAAGTGTTATAGGTTGTTGGATTGAAAATGCAATGGGCCACTTTTTTTAGAGTTAAATATAGAGGCTGTGCAGCAGTTGATCTATGCATTTGGCTAAAAAAACTTAAGTTTAAAATTAGTGTTTGGACAATTCCTAATTTTTTCGATTCCAGGAAAATGTTGATTAATGATGCTTATGCCAACCCTGATTCTGATTCTTCGGTGACTTAGCTTCTACTTGTATGTGTAGGGACCCCAATTTTCAGTTTTTGTCTTCCCCAAATTTTTATTTATGCACAGTCACAGATCTCCCCATTCTTGTGTCCGGCTCAGCAGTCCGCACAACCATGAGAAACACATACAAGGGAGCCAGAGTCAGGCAGGGCCCCTTGCAGTGCCAGGCCCTTGGACCAGATCCAATTGGACTAACGGTTTAGTCTTCTCCTGCATTTGAAAATATTTTGTTCATTTTTTTCTCAAAAGCAACTATCAAGATAACAAAATTTGGAAATAAACTTAATTCACAGAATGAAAAATGTTTGTATATATTGCATTTATGGGCAGTGACAGTGGAGCATAGGTAAAAGCTCAGGCTCCAAAATCGTATTACGCGAGTTCAAATCCCAGTCAAAACCATTACATTCACCTTTAGCTGTTTCAGACAGATGGGGCTCGTTAACTCAGAAGAGCAGCTCATCTAGGTGAAGAGTAGCACCGAATGTAAAAAGCCCGGGTAAGAGCACGTAAAAATGGCCTTGTGCCAAACTTTGGGTGGTGGTCACCAAGTAAATATAATATTGCATTTGTGATCTAAGGCAAACTTCCAAGAGTCCATTTGAAAAGAACAATGGCAGCTGGCTGTCCAGCTAGTGTCGTTACGCAAAATGAGGTGATGGTTCTTTAGTTATAAAAGGAGAATATTATATTTACTTGGTGAGCACCAACCCAAGTTTGGCACAAGGCCATTTTTACGTGCTCTTACTCGGGCTTTTTACATTCAAAGTTACCCTTCACCTGAGCTGGTCTCCCGAGTTAACGAGCCCCATCTGCCCGAGGCTAATAAAGTGAAAGTAATGGTTTTGACTGAGATTTGAACTTGCGTAATACGATTCCAGAGCCCGAGCTTTTACCAATGCTATTGCTCCACCGTCGCTACCTAAATATATAAAAGGAGAATACAAGAACAAAAGAGTTAGATTTCTATTTTAGTTCAGTGTGTGTGTGGGTGTGTGTGATGTGTGTTGTTGAATGTTGATCAATGTTCATTGAAGGACCCTAATTTCACAAAATTACCAACGAGAGTTACTCGAAGTCGTTCTATTAAAGGACCATATTAGGGTAAAAATATCTGACTTTTTTTGCCTGCAGTTGCAAAGGCCGATATATTGGCCACTTAGGGTCGAAAGGTTTAAATCTAAATAAAAAAAAATAAATAATGGATATTTGTTACGCGGAGGGATGATTGATGCACCCACCCCTTCTGTTTCTATTTATTTAACATTTCGGCCAATTCGGCCTTCCTCAGGTTTTCTGACCAGAGTGACCGTAACTGGTTTTTGTTTCGTTTTGTGTGTGCGCTCAAACGATGTCCATATGTTATGACTTCTCATTCAACAAATTATTTTTTTAAAATGAAAGGATTTCGAAAAACATCAAAATATTTAAGTTAACAACAGGAGCAAACTAAACTAGAAGTTTATTTTTTAAATTATTTTTGTTTATTTTTGTGTAAGATACAATAATGTTGTTTTTAATAACAATTAATAATAATAAAAAGTGAAAACGTTTTTCGATTCATGAATCGAAAAACGTTTCACAGAAAACTGAAACAATGTTTAAAAAAAAAAGCTCAACATGAAATTTTGTTTGAAAATTTGTTTTTAAACAAAAATAAAAATTATGTTTTTGGTTTTAAACTGAAATTTAAACACAAACAAACCACGTGTAAAGAGAAAATGATTATGGATTTTACATGGTACGAAAAAAAAAAGTCTTTTTTTTTAAATAAAAAACAATAAACATCGACCTTTTTCTTTTTCAATAGTTCGTTTTAGTCCCATTTTTATTTATTATTGTTTTTTGGACTTTGCGAACAACAACCACAAATATTGAACTAGTCATTATTAAAACAAAAACAAATTTTAGACATTAAAGAAAAGTGAAAATTTCAGACTTACCAAATATATTGAGGTATATATTTTTAGGGACTCTTTAAATCCCACCTTGGCAATGTCTTTGATAGCCTTCGAGCAAAAAGGGGTCCAAGTGTGACCAATTTCATAGCAGCTATTTGAAAGTGTGACATGTTTGCTGCAAGTCGCCATTTCAACCTTTGACATTTGATGAGATTTTCAACCAACCATGATTCACTTCAGATTTATTTCATTTCTAAAATAGATAACGAAAGAATAATCATAATTGTATGATTAATCCCACAATACCATGAAATCATAAATACAAATTAGATTAATTTTTCTTATCGCGTAACAAGGCAATGAACATGGTTGTTGAATGTTGTGGTAACGGTGATCATGTTGTTGTTGTGGTCTGGTCGTGTGACTACTTGTACTGACCTGACTGAACCGAACGTAAGCAACTACTGTCTGGTCTGATTGAAAATAATGATGGTGTGGTGTGTGTGCGTGTGTACGTGTGTGTGGCCTCCCTGTGGGTCCACCGGTGTAAAAAGAAAGTAAACTTAAAATTGTAAACTTTTGGGGAATAAAAAACAATGACAAGATATTTATTTTTAAAAGGGATTTAACCCGTAGAACCCTGACTTAGCAAAATGAACAGCTCTCTCTCCCCCCACTCTCTACTCAGATGCTTTAAAAGACTATATTAGGGAGGAAAGATAAACGTGTCTTTTTTAATTTGTCACCAGGGCCGATAAATCGACCCTTCAGTGTAGTGACTAGTTGGTAATTTTGCTAAGTCAGGATTCTAAGGGTTAAGAAATTATAGTTTTCAAGTTTCTATCTTGCTTCTACACACTAGAAAACAAATCGTTACCCCTCCCCTCCCCACTTAAAAAAAGAACTTAACTTCAAGCAAGAAATTTTAAAATAAAGTAAGTTTTTGGAGTACTTGTGGTTGTGATGGACTTTATTTCAATAGAATTAAGATTTAATTATGCAATATATATAAAAGATTTTATTTTTTAAGTTAAAATGAATAATTGTTTTTTTATGCAGTGATAACAACAAAAACTACCAAGAACAGACACAGTAATTTAATTTTAATTTTAATTTTACCATTTGCTGTCTTCACTTTTTAAAGTTAAAAATAAATTATTCAAAAAAGTAATTATCTATTAAAATATTATTCACAAATAATTTTTCTTTTTGTCGTAGACCGTGATTATTTAAATTATTTTTTTTACTTACAATACGGGTTAAAATTTAGCATTTTCTACGCAATTTTTCCAACTTTAAATGAAATTTACAAATTTACGTCCCTTGGACCAAACTTTACATCTAAAGATGAAAGCAATTTTTATTTCCATGCCTAAAAAAGATCACTTCTTAAATAAAATCCATACTTTCTATTTATTACGAAGAAAAAGAAAGAAAAATCACCAGATATTGGGAATGGGAGAGATATTTGTTTATTAACACAAAGTAAAAAAGCAAGAATGCTGAAGAATTTTCTCTTTAATATTTTTTTTATTAATAAATGTGTTTAACCCTTTAACCCTGAAGAACCGATATATCGGCCCAGGTGACTTAAGGCAAAATACACACACGACGATATTTCAACCTCCAACTTTGGACTCAATATTACCAAGTAATCACTCAGAGCCTTTCTATTAAATAACCATATAAGTCAGTGTGTCTTTTTTGCCTTTGATTAGTTAGGAAGGCCGATATATCGGCCCTTTAGGGTCGAAAGGGTTAAACTTAATTTATAAATAAATTTTTGGGGAGGGGGTTGGTTCTCTTTCTTATGCACTAGAAATATTTATACTTTTTATTATTTTGAAGGCATTTTTCACAATGTTAAATCAATGTAGGTAGAAAAATTAGAGTGATTTTATTGACTATCAGTTCTCTCTGCTGAATCAGCTCAATGAGTTAGCATTAATGAGGAGAGCCCTCCACTGCTACTAAAGCTAGAGTTAAAGAAATTAAATCTTATGGTCGCTGCTGCTAAGAATGTCCTCAAAACAGGTAGCAGGCCTGTGACTCACATGGATAAGAAATTTGAAAGAAAGACACGGAGTTTATAGGAGAAACTTGCCATCATGCCAAAAAATATTTTTAAAAAAATAAGAGATAGGTTCAGTTATTTCCCTTTAACTGTAAAACGTATCTTCTTCATCTTGTAATAAAATGATACAATTTGGCACAAGGCCGATTGGGGAGGGGGAGTTGTTAGTTGAACTGGTCGCACATCTAATATTTAACAACTAGACTCTTTCGTGACCCATTCACTTCTCATAATGATTGAATACATTTATTCATCGCCACAATATACCACAGTCACCAAAATACCACATTTATTCAATGGACTGATCCTACTTAAAAAAATCCCCAGCGTTGAAAATATTTACATATGATATATATATTTAAGTCTTTAGAAAATTTATTTATTTATTTATTATATATTATATGATGCTTCAGAAAAACTATGATTTATTGCAAAAAATGTGCGTATAGCCAATAAAGGCATTTTTTAATTTGAAAATAAAAACAAAACCTAAAAAACAACCGGTTTCGCCCATACTTATCGTTTTTATCGGGGGATTTAAAAAAGGGGAAAATGAAAAATGAAGAACGTGTAAACAATTATCGAATGAGGGAAAAGGAAGGAAAAAAATTTTACTCATAAAATTAATTGAAAGGTGACTAGAGGCTGATCACATTCAGACCCAACAAACACTCGTTTTGCTTGCAAAGAGAAGGTCCAGTTATTTCCCTTTAACTGTAACTGTGTTCTAAGTTTTGTACCCCCCCAAAAAATCTTTTAAAATATATTATTAATAAATTTAAATCATTCGAAAAAGATGTCTTTTTGGACCGAGAAGGTTCTTTTATCCTCTTGAGGTAACCTTTATCTGTAAATCAAGAATATAACTTTTTTCTGTAACTTTAAAGATTTAAAACTTCCGTTAAGTTTTTATATTTCGCTGTCTGTACGTTATCTTGAATCAGGTTCTCATTAACGAAAAAGTTCCTGAAATTTCTAGGAAGATTTGTAGTTTGATTTCTTTAAAACTTACTTTGTTAATCCTTTGAACTTAGCAAAATGGCCAACTAGTCACTGAAAGAGAAAGAGCTGTTCTACTAGAGGACCATAGCCAAAACATTATTGTGCCTTCTTTTGCCTTAGGTCGCAAGGGCCGATATATCGGCCCTTTAGGGTTGAAAGGGTCAAATACGACTGATTGAACGGTTTAACACTGGAAAATTCCATCGATTCACCTAGAATGAACCAACTTTTGATTCGGTATAAAGTCTTTTTATCACTCGACTATTCATCACGGTCTATTCATCAGACCTTTCATCACATGGTTTTTTCATCGCGTTGACAATTCATCACTCTGAGCTTTTTCATCACTTGGACTTCTAATCATTTGGATTTTTTTTAAAATTTAAGTTCTGTAATGTTTGCTAACATTAAGTTAAAATAAAATCAAACTATTTGGAAAAGTTTGTTTATTTTTGTAAATAGAAAAATATAAAATGAATTAATTGAAATGATTTTTTTATTGTTTATTTTTTAAAGAATTTGAAAAAGTGGCCAATATTCACTTTAATCTCTCGTAAAAATAACCCCAAAATTATCAAAGGGGTTAAAAATCTAACGTAAAAAAATAATTAATTAACATTATTACATGAATAAATGTAATTTTTTTCTATTGAGTGATGAAAGAATGTGATGAAAAGTCTAGTGATGAATAGACCTTTATGAATCATCATCATCATCGGCGGTCACTCGTGTTCGAGTATGTCTGTCCTCCGTTTTGGTCCCTGTGGACCCTTTCGGGAAGACGCCTGCACGTGATGTCTATTAACGTGGGGAGACTGATGCATGCATCTGCGGTCACCACACGGACCCTTGGCAGAGGAGGACCCGATTTCAATGGCATTGGGAGAACCACGACGACTGGAGGCCATAATCTGTTGCAGTCTTCCACCGCCTTCAGTGCCGTTGTGTCATTGTAGACATCATCCGCCGTTGAGGTCTTGCACTATTTGACCCATAGCTGGAGGGAAGATTTGGCTTCATACCTTTCCCAAGGGTATTAGTCAACATGTAAACGTAGATGGAACAACTTGGATTCGAACCCGCGTAGTACGGTTCCGAAGTCCGATCGTCTATCCACTGAGCCACGTCGACCGCCCACCAAGCAACTAAGCATAAAAAGACAATTCAGATGAGAGATATAATCTTCTTTTACCGTTTGAAATCGCGTAACACGATCTCACATTGGTAGAAGCTCGGGCTGTGAGATTGTGTTACGCGAGTTCAAATCCCAGTCAAAACCATTACTTTCACTTTAG
>JAUZSX010325338.1:0-11397 GCA_034780655.1 Idiosepius hallami | reverse complement strand
TTAAAAGCCGAATTTATCTAATCCTCCTTTAAATGAATAACATTATAAATTAATTATTAAATTTAATTAAGTTCTGCAATAGAAAATATTTGTGAAATTTGATGCAGTGTTTTTTTGTTTTTTTTTTTTTTATCAAAAATTAAAATTGTTAAATTATAAAATGTAAAAAAGAGAGGCTGCGTTTGTAGCCACCATTTTATTTAAATCTTTTTTTTTCCCCAAAGAAATAATTTATTTCTTCTTTAATAAAAAAAAATCTTTAAATTTATTTTTTTTTTCTTTAAAGCCCTCGTTTTTTGTTCTATTTATTTTTTTTTTTTAAATAATTAAATTTATCTTTTCAAAAAAATATTTTTGTGATTTTGACTTGTTTTTTTTTTTTGTGTCCACTCTCATTTTTTTTTATTAAGTAATTTTGGGGAATTTATAAAAGAAAGTGGTTAAAGATACTTAAGAACATCTAGCGATTTTTCTATTATAACTTTAGTTATTTTAAAATTTGGTCTTTGCCTGGGGAAAAGAATTGGGGATTAAACTGTTGGAAATTTATGTAAACCAATCAATTGTTGGAATCCTTGAACATTTTGTTTCAGCGTTTGTCATTGGTCAATCCGTTCAGAAACCCGGATGAAAAAACCGTCACTGAAATTCCCGCTCCTTTTCAAGACAACAGCCACTTTTTCCAAACTCCTTCGAAGGAGAAGGACGCATTTTTTAAGTGTCCGTAATGACACGACTGGGGTGCCCTTTTTTCCCCAGAAACCGTAACTTTAACGGTTAATCCTTTATTCGTTTCGTCCCTCATGGCCGAAACTAATTACGCTAGTGGCTTTATGAAGTCCACTCTGCATTAAATATATTCATCCTTTCTTCAAATGGTACCTTTTTAACATTAAACCGTAACTTTAACGGTTAATCTTTTTATTCGTTTCGTCCCTCATGGCCGAAACTAATTACGTTGGTGGCTTTATGAAGTCCATACAACTGTCTTATTAATTATCACCATTATATTAAATGGAACTTTTCTACTTTAAACCCTAAATAGGTAAATTTATATTAAAGACTGTGTTTCTTCTCACACACTCTAAGAACTGTTAACGGTGAACCTTTACAAGACCAGTCTTCAACCCTATAGATTCGTCATATCCCTATATAATTGGGATCAATTTATACTCGGACCGCTTACGAAAAGCAGGTCCCTTTCGTTACCAGACTCGCATACAGTCGCGAAAACTGGTCCTAAGTTTTCGTAATATCTGCCTAGAAGAAGATCCTCAAGATCCATCTTTCAGGTAAGATTTACATAACTTATTTCCTTCGTGCTGTCAAGTTCTTAATTATGTGAGGAAGGAATTTCTTACAAAACTACATGTTTTCAATTAAGCGTCAAGAGATAATTCTATCTACTTGTTAAAATTATTTTTAACCCTTTAAACCCTAAAGAACCGATATATCGGCCCTGGGAACTCAAGGCAAAAGAAGGCACACACACACAGAGAAAACAACGATATTTCAACCTCCACCTTTGGATCCTGACTTAGCAATATTACCAAGTAGTCACCCAGAGCTGTTCTAATAATGAACTATATTAGGGTCGAAATGTCAGTGTGTTGTGTCTTTTTTGCCTTGGGTTGCTAAGGCCGATATACCGGCCCATTAGGGTCGAAAGGGTTAATGGCGATTTTCTAAATATGCTTTACACACGCAGCAAATTTAAAAAATTATCAACTCTTTTTTTGAAAATTCAAACTTTATTTTCAAGCCTGACAAAACGTTTATTGTGAATTAATTACAATTCAGTTGTTTTTATTTTTATTTTTTTTAAATTGAATCCTAAAATTAATCTTTTAAGAAATTTAAATTATTGCAATATATTTTATTTATTTTAGTCACGTTATTTTATTTCAATAAAGTATTTTATTAAAGTGTGTGAGTTAGGGTCATTTGTAAAAAAAAAAAAAAAAAAAAAATCTATGAAATTCTCTTTACTAAGGAGACTTTTTTTAGCGACAAAAGCAGATTTCACCGAATAGGGAATGCTAGCGCTTTTGCAGGACAAGCAAATGCAGAAATTGGCCGGAATATTTTTTTGGGTGGTTGAGGACCGGTTGTGACCGCAATTTGATTGGCTAGGGTTAGGGTTTAGAGGTTAACAATAACATTTCATTAGCCAATCGAATTGCTGTCTTATAACCAGTCCACGACCAAACAAAATATTACAGCCAATTTCTGCATTGCTTGTTCCGCAAAAACGCTGGAATGTTATCTGTGCTTCTTTTCTGCCAAAATTTTGTTGAGTTGAATTTGGACTCATTTATAAGAATTTCTTTGCAGGACCCCCCAGCCTGGAGGACCTTTTATTGGCTTTAGTAATCAGTGTTGTTGTCTAGATGAGCTACTCTCCCGAGCCCAAGGCACCTAAAAAAGTTGATAGAATGGTTTTTCACAGGGATTATAACCTGAGTAATATGAATCCATAGACTGAGTTTTTACCAATGAATGCTCCTGTCTGAGTACAGACAGTACAGCCAGGCTGCAGCTGCCCACACCTAGTGAGGATGGGTAGCACCCTCAGAATTTATCGCCTTTAAAAATTGGTTAGTTTTTTCTATTAGACACTCGACTTTTTAGAAGCTAATAACAACTTGAAAAAAGTATTTCAAACTTTATTTCTTTTTGGTCGCCCGATTTATTGGAAAGGGACCATTGTTTTCAGTGGCGTGAGTCCATGCGTCCGGAAGATTGCTGGAAAACCGTCCATTACTTTTTTCTAAAATTTTGCCATGGCGACATATCACTTGAGAGAAAATGATCGAATGAGAACACAGTATGCTCACCAGTTGGCAAGAGTGAGTATTGTATGGAAAAAGGCACAACAGCAAGTATTTGGTTTTGGCAAAGTGCCTGGAATTTGGATAACTTTTTGTCTAATACTGAAAATAATAAAGTATTCTTTTCATTCTTGTCAACAAACAAACATTATTCTATAAGATGTCAAACAGGTTTATATAACTTTTGGTGACCAAATCCACATTTTTTTTTTTTTTTTTTTTGCAAAATTTCAGTTTAAAAGGAAAATTACTCTCAACTTGTATTTCACATAAAAGGAACATTTTCACTAATCTAAGTTTTTCATAATTATTTCTTTGATATATCCTTGCATTGACTCGTTCTGTTACAATACTATTGTTTGCTCAACTGCCGTCCGCTAACTTCACAAAATGGTTGTTGTGGGAGGAATGTTGAAATATTTTCAAATTTATTAAAACTAGATTCATCAATTATAATGTGTGCAATAGTATCTCCACAAACAATCAGAAAGTCTTTATTTTTTGTTGTATTATCAAAGTTACAAGTGAACAGAAACACGTTTTCTTGGTCAGAAAAGTTGTTGATATTTTGCAACAATCTCCACCCCCCCCCCCTTTTTTTTTCTATCGGCATTCATAGCTTTTGTGGTTTGCTTTACTGCAAAAGTAACTTTTGCAGTAAAAGTAAATTTCTGACTTTTGGAAGGGGGGTGGAAATTTTACATTTTTTAAAATAAAATTTTGGTCTTTATTTTGATGGAATTTTTTGTATGTTTGTGGCAAAGTCTGCCTTTTATAGGTAATTTTTTAAATTTCATTACATTTGTCAACTCATGGTTATCAGCAATCATTTTTTCAGTTTCTTTATAATTTTGTAAAACTAGTTTGAATTGAGCAATGTCAAAGTTTTTTTTCCTTTTGGTTTAAAATTAGGTAACTCTTTCAGTGCCATAGAGATTAATAAACTGTCACTTATAATTTCCTTTTGGTTTCAACTGTTGTAAAGGGCTTAAAATTATTAGGTAACTCTTTCAGTGCCATAGAGATTAATAAACTGTCTCTTATAATTTCCTTTGGGTTTCAACTGTTGTAAAGGGCTTAAAATTATTAGGTAACTCTTTCAGTGCCATAGAGATTAATAAACTGTTACTTAGGATTTCTCCAGACATTTTCAGCAATTGTTTTCAAATTATATAATTTGTGATAGATTTGTATAACTCGCTTCTTAAAGGAGGTTAATTCTGTATGGAGAATATTTGGGCTTCCCTTTGGAAAAATAAAAGATGAATATTTTAAAAATTGAATTTAGATGTACATTTAGAAAAAGAAATCACAAGGCAAAACATTGACATTTTAAATGCTTTATTTCAAGATAAAGATAAAAGAGTTGAAAGAGAAGAAAGCTGATTACAAATAAGGTTTACAAATACCTAAAAGAAAAGATTTTCTTAACAAATTGTGTTAAAGAAATTGTAAGAAATGTTTCAAATAGTAATCTACTGAATTGCCGATCTAATAACATTGAAAACAAAATAAAAAAGACCTCACTTGAGTTTTATTAAGACAAAACAGCATGGCCAGAATTTGCAAGTGTTGACACACCTTGTTGATTGGGACTAGCAATTTGATTTTCTACATGGAAGTGTCCCTCCTTCCAAATGAAGAGGCTGAACAGCTGGTCAAGGAAGAGAAATATGGTTTTTGAGGAATAGTACTCTCAACCAATATATTAATCTCTCTCCTTCCAAACGCTATGTCATAACATGTGAAAACAGTCTTAATGTAAATAAAAACACTTCATATATCACATGGAGCATCAAGTTTACAATCATAGTTGACAAGTGACAATCTATTAATGATGAGAATTCAAAGCAAATCATGAATTCAATGATGAATCCAGTTGGATTTGAAAAGCTTAAAATAGAATTTGTCTCTTAAAGTTTTCTTCTTTCACTAAATTTAGGCAGTAGATTTTATTGAATACAAATCTATTCAATTCAGATCCCAACATAAAATATCTTGTCAAATAACAAGAAAAAAAGTTGATTATAGAATTTAAAAATTTTAAGATTAAAATGGAAAATAATTTTTGAAAAAGTGTAACAAAAATAAATATTTGAAAAAACAACAGAACTCAGAGTTAGACTAAGCAGACACTACAGCATTTCGATTTATAAAAACCTTCATCAGGGATTAAATTTGACTTAAGAAACCAATGTAAATGGATTTACACTCTGATGATTATTCTTATTAATTAAAATACTATATTGTTGGTCTAATCTAACTATTTTTAGTGATCTGTTGAGTTTTTATTTTGTTACACACGTGTATATATATATATATATATATATATATATATATATATATATATATATACACGCAGTTAGTCAATTGGTGCAAACAGTGAACAATAAAAGTCTATTCTATTAAAAAGTGATTATTAATTATCAAGCAAAGAAAAATAGAAAATTTATGAAAAAAAGGTTTTTAAAATAAAATTCAACCACTTTTTAGCATTTATTAAAAAGAAGAAAACCTTTTGCCATCTTAGAAGCTTCAAATAGCCACTATTTTTTTTACTCTTTGTTTATCACTACTTAACACTAAGTAACTTGGAACTATTTCTGGATTTAAATAATAAATTAGTTTGTTTTAAAAAGTCTCACATTATTATTTGTTATAATTGTGCAACAAGCAGAGTTTAACTTTTATAACAAACTAGTAACTATTTCTGGATTTAAATAAATTAGTTCTTTTTAAAAAGTCTAAAATAATTATTTGTTATAATTGTGTTTATCTTTATAACACACTAGTAACTATTTCTTTATATAAATTAGTCCTTTTTAAAAAGTCTAAAATAATTATAATTGTGTAACAAGCAAAGTTTAACTTTTATAACACACTAGTAACTATTTCTTTATATAAATTTAAAAAAATGTCTAAAATAATTGTTATAATTGTGTAACAAGCAAAGGGTAACTTTTAGAAAATAAATGCTAATTGTGTTGTTCCAAAATTCATTTCCAGTTGAAAAGCCAAAGACAATAATCGGTTGCAAGTCATTGAGTTTCTTTAAGATTTTCTGAAAAATTAAAACAAAATATTTTCATTATTCTACAATTCATAAGAAACACTGAGAAAATTAAAATCAATGTTTAATCCTTTCCTCTAAAATACCAGTGGAATATTTTGCAGTTTTATTCAAGTTATTTAGACTTCTACTCTCATTTTCAGTCTTTTTTTTTTCAGTTATTTTCACAACATTTTAGCTGATAGGAAAATGAAAGTACAAGTCTGGATAACTTGAATAAAGATAAAATGTTTTATTTTTTTTATACAAAACATTGTAGGTGAGAGTAGAAGTCTGACTTACTTAAATGAAGATAACAAAAATTAATTTCATAAATTCAGATAATCCAATATTTTATAGTTTCATAATTTTTCTTACAAATAGAAATCTTTGTAGAAAATTACTTCATATTTTTATAGAAAACTTATAAAAGAAATTTGAATGAAACTTACAAACTTTGTAGACTGAATTGGCCCAACCCCCTCCACAGATATCACCAGATGGGCATTTCATTGTGCATCTTGTGGTTTTTCCATATTTTGAATAATCCGTTCCACAAAAACAGTAACTTTTATACTAAAAAATAAAAAATGTTTAGATTGGAGTCACAATACACAACCAAAACAACAACTTACTTTTCAATGTTTCAATAGTTGAAATGATAAAATTGTTTTTTCAATGCAAGATTATGTTGACACAGGTTTTTAAACTAAATCTATTGAATCAAAGCTCATAACCAGAAATAATGATTTAACTCAATTTATATATAATATATTGATGTTGATTGGAATCAATCTGTTAATATGTCCTTGCTCGAATTTACAGTGCTCAATATCTTGATAGAGCATGTATAGTAAAGGTAAAATCTAAACCTGGAAAAATGGCAGCTGCTGGTTACTGTCAATTTCACGCTTGCGCGATTGTCAGACCAAACAAAAGTTATATATATAATATATGCTTAAATACTTAAAGAGAACTTGCTGATGATTCTCTTTTCTTTCAAAAGTGCATAATTGCCAACAGATTGAGTGCTAAAGAAGATGGCTAATTATGACTAGAATCATGCAAGTTTTTGCTGAACCTAATTCCCAACCTGTGGTCTTCCAATAATATACAATAACATATGTAACATGAAATTATATAAATATTAAACTTACCTGCATTGCAGCATATAAGGTTCCTTCTTTTCTGCATCTATCCACACATTCACGAGCACTTCTGAATTTTCCAACAGACTTTTTTAATGCTCTGTTTCTTGTATCCTTGTAACATCCAACATATTCCAGAGCTTTATTCAAATAAAAAAATATTTCATATTTTAAGGTTATTATGTTGTCAAATGTGAGTTTGGGCAGTGATAAAGAAAGGGTGATAAAGAAGGAAGACTTTTAATAACAGCAGAAAGAAAAAGAGAGGCTAAAAGAATATTGAGCCAAACTTTTTAAAAACAAAACCAGTTTGTTTTTATTAATCTATTTATTTAGATGAATGTCAATCATGTTATGTGCTACTGGTACCATGTAACCTAGGACTACCTGCTGCATGGTCAGGCCACCAGCGACTAAACCGTTTTCCCCACTAGATTTGTTTGGTAAGGACAATGGCTAGTCTCCCTGAAGGATTAAAAACAAGACCTTTCAAAGGGTGGATGAACCCTTTTGGAGTGAGTGGCTAACTAGCAAGGTGTGTGTATGTGTATATATACGCAGCCAAATAGATTGGACCTCCTTTTAAGGCACTTGAAATAATCATGGATTTCTTTTGTGGCAGACCCTGCACTTGTTTTCTCTCTCAGACGTACTGGCATGTCCTTTTCTCTGATGCAGAAAGAGTTCATGTGAGAGAAGCGAGGCAAGCTCGTGAACGCTCTGCTTTTTTTCGCAGTGGTGTCGTTTGGTGTGATCGGATCTGAGATAGCATTACTCTTATGGGAGATGCAGCATAGGCGGGAGACGCATTACAGGCGGTACTGGCCACATGGCGTCCATGCCTAGTGGGCCATTGTTGTCATAAGATGTCATTGTTTCAAACTCTATAGCATTGTCGGTAACGACAGACACTGGCCAATTTTGAATAAGTTACTTTAAAAAAAACTATATTTTATTTTAATTAATAATTGACATTAACTCACTTTTTTTATTTTTACAATTTTTTATTTATC
Organism: Idiosepius hallami; assembly: GCA_034780655.1. Taxonomy (NCBI): domain Eukaryota; kingdom Metazoa; phylum Mollusca; class Cephalopoda; family Idiosepiidae; genus Idiosepius; species Idiosepius hallami. The sequence continues at coordinate 3,356 of JAUZSX010325338.1, read as the reverse complement.
CTTATTAATCTATATACTTATATGAATGAAATCGTGTTTGATTTGGTTCTACATCCAGTTTCGAATTTCCAGTTTACATGCAGCCCCTACTTTTACAAAAGAAGTTGAACTGTGAACACTGGTAATCCTACATGGTCACCCATCTAACCCCTGACCAAGCTCGATATTGCTTAACTTTTGTGATCTTGTGGAAACCGATGTCTTTAACAAGATTTGGTCATATAAATCATTTTAACAACATAGGATTGTAGATTGTTGCGTTAAAAAATCGCAGAGCGTTCGCGAGCCAACGCGAAAAAATAAGTCATAGTTTGGTTCTCTGCCAGGACTGTTAAGCTTGCTTGGATAGTCCTTGCATTGACCAAGCACTTCTCTCGCCTGAACTCTCTACTAAAATGCTGCTATCATCATAAATATATATGTGTATACATGTGTGTGTGTTAAACACTGCTTGTTACATGAGCAATAACTATCATAGATAGGTTTTTGATTATAATCAAAATTTACATATGTTTTGGTGGTGGTGGTGCTGAAAACAATAAAGAAATAATAAGTAAATCTCCATAATTTTTATACAAAAATCATTTAAAAGTTCTTGTTTACTTAGGACTTACGAGGAATTGAACTCCTGACCTTCTCATAACCAAATGTAAATGACTGTCTATGCTACCTACCCCAATTATATTTAATATTCTCTTAAATTATTCTATTTAAAGAAAAAAAAAAAAATTTTAGCATAAAAATAATACAAAAACATTTATAAAAAATTATTGAAATTTTGTTTTAAAAGAATTTATCTAAGATTCTTAATATTTTCTACAAGTTCTAAGAGCTCATAATATGCTTATCGTATGTCCCTAGACCCACAATGCAGTGTTTAAAGATTTATGATTCAATAGTTTCCCTGTGTTTTTGCGGATGGGAAATCGTTATATATAAATATGAAATTTACGTCTTCTAAGCTATGTGCGGGTTTATTTAAGTGTCCTACTATAGCAGAGAATATCCATCTGTATCTAATATCCTTTTGGTGATTATTTCATCTAAATCTAAATTACAGCCAGGTTTCTCCCTCATTGTATTTTGTGCTTTAAATGTAGTAAATTACGTTTTGGCTGATGCATGTGAGATAAATCTATGTTTATAAAGGATAATATTTACCTATGATTGTCTGTGTAAAGGCATATGGAATTAAGAGTATTTAATATCTACTTTTTATTTTATAATTATTTTCACTTTCTTGTTCATTTGATATTCTGATAAATATTTTAAAATCTAAAGACACTTTATAAATACCTTGTATCTTTTTTTTATAATCCAGAATATCATAAGCAGCTAGAACACTATTTCCACCACAGTGTTCGCCTGATGTACATTTCAAATCACATTTATCATTGGATTTGCCACCTTTTTTGTAGTCCCTACTACAGTAACACTCATTGCCTTTCTGAAAAAGAAAATGATAAAAGATAGTGTAAGAATACAAGATGTCCCCAAATAATGTTGACACTTTTTTGGATCATTCTAACTTGATTTGTTTAATTGATTTCAACAATAAAACAAGATCCATCTGATAGACAAACAAATATTTATGTTATAAAACAAACAAATTAAACCTTCAGGATTAAAATATTATAATTTTACAATTTTCTCTTTTTAATTCAGTTGTTCAAAAAGAAATAACATAATAGACAGATTGTTCCAAAATATTATTAACATGATTGAAATCATTTTAACTTGGTTTGATTATTAATTTTAACATTAAAAGAAAAACACTGGCCAACAATCAAGACAGATTGTTCCAAAATATTATTAACATGATTTAAATCATTTTAACTTGGTTTGATTATTAATTTTAACAATGAAACAAAACCCTTGTGATAAACAAAGGATTTCTCTAAAGATTTACAACTGAAATAAAGAGAAAAAATAAAGTTTTTTCCCAGTAAAAATTCTCGTCTCAGTTAAAATTATAAAATATCACAATTTGCTTGATTTTGTTCAGGTATTCAAAAAGAAATAACATAATACACAGCAAGTCAGAAAATAACGTTGACATATTTTAAATCATTTGAAGTGGTTTATTGATTTTAACATTAAAAGAAAAACACTAGCCAACATTCAATACATACTATCATTGAGACATTGAATGAGCAAGTAGAGGTTGATATGCCATAAAATCCAATCAATCTCATAAAAATATTCCATTGACTTTATAAGTTTTATCTCCTTTATTATAGTTCATCCTTGTACAATTCACTCCATTTTTAAAGTTTTATTAATTAATCTATATTAAATTTGACAGGTGATTACGACTCTTGTCACCACTAATTAATTATGTCATTAATTATTTACCTTTTTTTTTACTTACCTTCAGTCCTGCATATTTTCTGTCAAAGTATTTACAACTCTCTTTACATTGATCCACACTGTAAGCTCTTCCAGCAGCCAAGGGGAAAGACGACTCCTTATAACATCCAAGAAAATCTAAAATAAAACAATCCAAATTTGATGAATTTATTATTATTTTGTGAACAGTTTTTGATGGTAATAGGGATGTTTGCATAAGCACAGGCCAATATACATATAATAATACATAAAAATTTAGTTTTGTACATTTGTGACATTTAAACAATGTTTCTACATGACCATTTGTGTGGAAATTTTATGGCATTAAATCCTTAGAATCAAGGAATGTTTTTATGTTCAAAAAATCAAATAAAAAAATAGGTACAGCTAGATTTGAAAAAAATGACACATAATAATATTATTTGTCCCGGTTGCACATTCCGCCGTTAGGCAATATCAGCAATATCAAAGCAACATTTAAAAAATGAAAAAGTTGAAAACTTAAATTTTGCTTTGATTTCTCCAAGTGATGTGTAAAATGAAAATGTCCTGCTGATAATGCCTAATTGTGAATTGTGCATCCGGGACAAATAATATCATTAAGTGCCATTTTTTCAAATATTATTCTGGAAACTTTTAATTTTTCCTTCATATATCTATATATATAAAAATGTAACTGCACGTTGGTTCGTGGTAAAAATACATAAAATGTACGCAAGCATATTTATTGAAATTTTCTAAGTGAACTCATTAGAATCGATGACTGTTTCTGTATCACCAAAATAAAAAAAAATCAATAGGCATAAAATATTGATTTTTTTTTGTTACGGAATTTGCCGATCAAAAATCGCGGATGACAAAAATAATTCTACTTCCGGTTGTTAACTTTCGTTTCTTCAAATATCTTATCAGCCAGAATGAAAGACGAATTTTTTTTTTTCGTATTCATTATATTAATATTTTTCATTTGGATTTATTTAAATATCAGTTACTTATATTCCAATATT
>JAUZSX010325327.1:0-11397 GCA_034780655.1 Idiosepius hallami | reverse complement strand
TTTGAATGCTGTGTGTGTGTCAGTCTGTATCAACAATTGAAGGAATTGTTCAATAGTTTTATGACTAATAACCTACTACTTTGCCAATTCTTGGTCTAAAGACTTGAAATCGGATATATGAACACTTTGGATCTGATTTGGTTTTTAATCAGAAAAACAGCTGCTAAGGGGTGAAACGCAACACCTGAGTAAGGCTAGGCAATACAGTTTATATAATTTAAAAAGGTTTTTGATTTTTGTTTTTTTATGCACACGGATTCATAAAATTATGCAAAGGAAAAGGCTTAAACCAGTGGTTTTCAACCAGGGCTCCGCAGAACCCTGGGGTTTTGTTCGTACAGTCCAGGGGTTTTGAAATTTCTCAATTTTTTATTTAGTGCAACAAAAAAATGAAACATTTTAAATTTGATTCCGTAAAATCTATTTGATTATTTTATGCATATTTTCTTTTAAAATATAAGTTTTATCGTATAAATGTTCTAAATTTAAAATAACTAAACTCACTGCATTTGAAAATGTGAAAGATAAACTTTGTGCGTTTCTGATAAAACCACAAATCAATTTTAAAGAGTTGTGCAAGAAACACCAGACTCAAGTTTCTCCATAGAGTTTTTTTGATAAGAATAAATGCAAATGTACATTAAAATCAATTGAAATTAAGATGATATATCAGTATTAAGGCCCATTCACTTCTCATAATAGATTCATCCATTTATCAACAATCATGCATACATTCACAAAAATACCTCATACGTTCAGTAGGTTGAACTTGTTTGGTAAATTTATGCATATTTTCTTTTAAAATATAAGTTTTATTGTATAGATGTTCTAAATTTAACATAACTAAACTCACTGCATTTGAAAATGTGGAAGATGAACTTTGTGTTTCTGTCAAAACCACAAATCTATCTTGAAGAGTTGTGCAAGAAACACCAAACTCAAGTTTCTCCATTGAGTTTTTAATGAGAATAAATGTATTCAAACAAGTAATTTTAAAAAAATTGATTTACAATATCCTGAAAAAAAAGTGTTTTTTTTTATTATTTCATTTTAATTAAAACAATTAAATTATTGCACAGGGGTTCCTTTAGCCATGGAATGTTTCCATGGGGTTTTGTTCTAATAAAAATGTTGAAAAGTACTTATCTATATGAAACTTACCTTATTGGCGTATAATTTCATTTTAAATCGGTCGAAGTAGTAGTAGTCCGCAGCTTCCTCTTCGCTGAGATCATTGTACCTAGAAACAGCGTCAAATCCAAAGGCCTCGAATTCGGCATCGGGCCGCAACAAAAGGCACGTCGGGGTCTTGTGCAACATAAACCCTTGTGTCTGACCCCAGTTCTTGTTTGTGAAAATCGCATTCTTTTCCGAGCTGAGGGAGTAGGCATAACCGGAGAACGTCGTGCCGAAATCGATGGCCGTGACCAAGGAGAACGTTTCGGCAACTTCGTACCCATCAGTGTCGGATACGTTCAGCAGCTGGTTCGTCTCGTGACAGAGACGTTCGGTGCTACCCGTTGCACCGCTGGCCGAGGTCGAGCCACTGATTGCGCTGCTGCTGGTGCGAACGGGCAGCTCCGTTGAGGAGTTGATCGGCGCCTTAGACCCACCACACAGACTGGCAACCCCAATCGGCGGTGGAGGTGCTAGTTCTGTTGGGGGCCCATCGTCGATATCTTCAGTCAACGTTGACATAATGGTTTGGATCTGTTAAAGTTACCTATTTTAGCCTCAGTTTGACCGTAATTTTACAAAAGTGTGTGTGGGGGTCCCCTTGAGGGCAAGTGAGTAAGGATTTGATTGTGTACTTTTAGTTTGTGATTTTTCCCCCCAAAGCTTGTGGGTGATTTTTTTTCGAGGGTTTCTGACGTGTAACCCCCTTATGGGTGAGTGAGTAAATTGTGGGTGACTTTTTTCGAGGGTTTCTGATGTGAGTGAGTATATTTGAGGGGGGGGATTGTCTGTGTGAATAACTTTGAGTTTGTAATTATTTTCCCCGTGTTTGATGGTGATTTTTTTCCCTGGTGGTTTCTGATTAAATATCGATTAAACAGATTTTCTTGATTCGTGTTGATTCGATTTTTCAGTATTTGGCAGTTTTTCTTTCTTTTTTTCTTTCTTTTTTTCTTTTTTCTTTCTTTTTTTCTTTCTTGTTTTCTTTCTTTTTTTCTTTCTTTTTTTTCAATTTAATTTTGATGTGTTTATTTTATTCTGTTTTATTATTTTTTTTTTATCATTTGAGCTCTTCCTGGATCTTCCCTTCCGGATTATTCACACTTTTCACAGGTGTTTTCAGAAATGGAGTTATCAAAATCGAATCTCTACTATTTGATCGAAAAATGTTTTTTTATAAAGCTTATAAAAATCTATTAACCCTTTCAACCCTTAAAGGCCGATATATCGGCCCTGGTAGCCTAAGGCAAAAAAAAAGATACACAGATATTTTTTCTTAATATAGTCGTCTTAGAGAACGCATCTGAGTGACTATTTGGTAATTTTGCTAAGTCAGGGCCCTAAGTTTAAAACCTGTTATTTATTAACAGCTTTCGGTTTTAAGTAAGACCCTGAAGTTTATTATATAAAAAGCAGAATAATGGTATATCCTTTTCTATGATTTTAAATAGAATTTTAGGTTCTAAATTAAAAATAAAAACACGTTTTGCTAGATATTAAAAAAATTCTCATCAAAATAACAGATAAAATTTCAATTAAGATTTTAACTTCAATTTAGTGGAGATAAACTAACTAAAGTTTAGAGAATGGCTACTATCCAGAAATATCTCAGTTTCATAGAATTTAAAAATCTGAAGAGGCTATTCACTGGTGTCAGTCGAAATAAATTTATTACTAGCGTCTGATAAAGTTTTCTTTAACTTACTAATATATCTATAAATATACGTATATACATAAATTTATTAGTATTATCTATGCTTTTGAATTGTTATGTATGGGTTTTTAGCTACTTTGATAATTAAATCTTTATTGAAAACCTATTAAATATGTTTCATATATTTAACGAAAGAAGCATATTAGTGTAAATTGATTATTATGTTCTATTTCTATGCATGTAAGTGTTTTCTTTTGTTCATTTGGGATTTATATATATATATATATATATATAAACGATATGTATAATACGTATATGTGTTTATGCCCCGGTTAATTATTTATGTTTTCTTGTGTACAAATAGATAGATAGATCGATCGATCGATCGATCGATCGATCGATCGATCGATAGATAGATAGATAGGTGGAGAGATTGATAGATAGATAGATGGAGTGATTGATAAAGTAGGTAGAAAGATTGGGGGATGGATAGGAACCAGCTTAGATAGATAGATAGATAGACAGACAGACAGTCAGACAGACAGATAGATAGATAGATAGATAGATAGATAGATAGATAGATAGATAGATAGACAGATAGATATATTGATAGTTAGAAAGACAGATAGACAGACAGACAGATAGATAGATAGATAGGTAGATAGATAGATAGATAGATAGATAGATAGATGGGGATTTAGATAGCTAGGGAGATAAACAGCTAGAGAAACGGAGAAAAAATATACTACTTCATGTGTGGTGTGCGTGTGGTATGAGATACAACTATGAGATTAAGATATTTCAAGATAGTGTCTTTGTTTTGTGTTTTTTTTCCTTTATCAAAAGTAATAAAAAAACAAGAATAGAAAACACACAAGCAACAAAATATTACTTACAAACCAAAAAAACCCCCGTTCCAAAGCAAATCTTTTCGCCCCCCGAAAAAAATCAATTAATAATCCAAAAGTGTTCAGATTTAGTTTTTTTTTTCCAATCGGACTCGCGTGGCCGTGGTGTTGGTGTATATCCCTATGGAGGCAAAATCATATTTTGAGGAGCAAGAATAGTCTCTCCAAACAACAGAAGCGAAGGGTCTTTCCAAAATAATAAAAGCGAAGGGTCTCTCTAAGATGATGAAAGAAAAAGGTCTCTCTAAAATGATGATACAAGCGAAAGGTCTCTCCAAAACGATGAAAGCGTAGGGTCTATCCAAAACGAGAAAAGTGAGGGGTCTCTCCAAAACGATAAAAATAAAGAGTCTCTCCAAAACGATCAAAGTGAGAGGTCTCTCCAAAACTATAAAAATGAGGAGTCTCTCCAATATGATAGAAGCGAAGAGTCTCTCCAAAACGATGAAAGTGAGAGGTCTTTCCAAAACGACAAAAGCGTAGGGTCTCTCTAAAACGATAAAAGTGAAGGGTCTCTCTAAAACTATAAAAGTGAGGAGTCTCTCCAATATGATAGAAGCGTAGGGTCTCTCCGAAACGATAGAAGCGGAGGGTCTCTCCAACACGATGAGAGTGAGGTGTCTCTCCTACCCGACGAAAGTGAGGTGTCTCTCCAAAACAATAAAAGCGTAGGGTCTCTCCAAACGATAGAAGCAAATAGAGACAACAAACAAAACGACAGACAGGTTTTTTTTTTTCGAGGTAAGGCCGGCAGTAAGTGAGCTCTCTCTGTTGAACCAGAGTAAATTATTATTATTATTATTCGAAGAATAATCTACCGACCTTCCTCCGTCTCTAGCTACGATAAAAAAAAAAAAGAAAAAGAAAAAAGAAAGTATAAAATCCTTTCTAAGAAGATTTTAGTTCCGGATATCTCCGTTCATCTCATTTTTTTTTCGTTTTGCTTTTTGACTACCCGTCTATTTATTCGGGGTAGATTTTATAACCGAGTAACACCAAAAAAAAAACAAAACAAAAACGATGGTGTTTTTTACTGTTGTGTAGTCTTTTGTTCTCTCCAAAACGCACACGACGACTGCCGACTACACGCTCTGACAAACGGTCGGCTTGCTTTCGCCTCCCACTCTCTCTTTGTGACTCGTTGTGACTCTCAAGACTACCCCTTTTACCCCCGGCTTTTAACCCCCATATTCTCTTCTCAGTATCTAACCTTCCTCTCTCTCTGACTTTTACTCTGTCGATCTCCCTATTTTACTCTCTTTGTTTCGTCTGGCCGGCAGTCCCCCTGTCTCTGTCTTCGCTCCTCGCATACGTCATTTCTTTCAGTTTCGTTTTCTTAGGATTATTATCATTAACATTATTATCATTATTATTGTTATTATTATCCTTATTATTATTATTATTATTATTATAGTCGTTGTTATTACTATGATTAATGCAATAATAATAACAATAATAATTGTATTAATAACAGTAATAACAACGACTATAATAATAATAATAATAATAATAATGATAATAATAATTATTATTATCATAGTCGTTGTTATTACTATTATCAATACAATTATTATTATTATTATTATTATTATTATTATCATTCATTTATCATTATTATAATATCATTATAATAATGACTATTATTATTATTATTTATTATTATTATTATTATTATTATTATTATAGTTGTCGTTATTACTGTTATTAATACAGTCATTTTTATTATCATAATCATAATTATTATTATTACTATAGTTGATATTATTGTTATCAATATTAATTATTAATACTATTATTAATACCAATTATTAATATTATTATCAATATTAATTATTATTATTAATAGAGTTGTTATTATTAATACTTGGTTGGCGCTGCTAACCAATTATATGAATTAATAGTTATTATTATCATTATGACTTTTTTATTATTACTATTATTATTATTATTATTATTATTATTATTATTATTACTATTATTATTATTGTAGTTGTTGCTATTTCTGTTTTAAATACAGTTATTATCATCATTATATTCTTATTATCATCCTTATTGTTATTATTTATATCATTATGATTAATTATTATTATTTTTGTTGTTGCTGTTGTTATTAATTCTTATCATTATAATCATCATAATCGTCATTCTCGTCATCATCAATATTATGATCATCATTATCATTGTTGTTATTGTTACTAATGTTATTCATACAGTTGTTATCAGTAAACTTTTTTTGTATTTCTTTCATCTTTATTATATTATTATTATTAGTGTTATTATTATTATTATTATTATTATTATTATTAATATTATTACTTTGGCATTATAATTATAATAATTATTATTCTTATTGTTGTTGTTATTATTACTATTTTTGTCATTGCTTTTATTGATATTATTATTATCATTACTATTATTCTCATTTAATATTATCATCAATATTGTTGTTGTTACAGTTATAAATACAGTTATTAATATCATTAATCTTGTTAACGTTACTCTTATCCTTATTGTTGTTGTTACTGTTAATAATACAGTTATAATATTAAAAATCTTGTTATCGTTACTAATATCATTATGTCTCTTATTATCATTTATATCATTATTATTATCATTCATATTATTATTATCATTATTTCTATTACTATTGTTGTTATTACTGTTATTATTACAATTATTAGTATTATCATTACACTTGTTATTATTATTCTTATTATCATTATTATTTTTACTGTTTTATTATAAATACAGACATTACTTTCATTAGTATCATTACTGTTATAAATTATTATCATTATTAATCTTATTATTGTCATTATTGTGGTTATTATTATTGGTGTTATCGTTAATATCACTTTTTAAATTATAACTAAAGTTTTTTTAATTATCATCATAATTGTTATGCTTGTTATTATTAATCTTATTACTACTCTTACTCTTTATTATTATTGAAGTTATACTTATTTCTATCGTTGTTATTTTCCTTATAGTTGTTTTTATTGATATCATCATTATTATTATTATTATTATTATTATTATTATTATTATTATTATTATTATTATAATAATAATAATTATTATTGTTATTATAATTGTAATATATATTATTGTTATTATAAATATAATTATCAATTGTTAATAAAAGTTATCTTTTAATTCTTTAATTCTATAATTCTTTAATTATTTATTCCTTAATTCTTTAACTCTATAATTCTTTAATTATTTATTCCTTAATTCTTTAATTCTATAATTCTTTAATTCTTTATTCCTTAATTCTTTAATTCTATAATTCTTTAATTATTTATTCCTTAATTCTTTAATTCTATAATTCTTTAATTATTTATTACTTAATTCTTTAATTCTATAATTCTTTAATTATTTATTACTTAATTCTTTAATTCTATAATTCTTTAATCCTTAATCCTCTAAATCTTTAATTCATTAATTCATTATTTCTTCAATTAATAAATTCTTCAATCTTTTAGCCTTTTATTATTTAACTCTTTAATCCTTTATCCTGTAATTCTATAAATAATTCATTAATTAATTATCGAATTCTTCAATCCTTGAAGACATTAATCCCTTATCCTCTAATTCTTTAATTCCTTAATTCTTTAATTCTATAATTCTTTAATCCTTTATCCTCTAATTCTTTAATTCCTTAATTCTTTAATCCTTTATCCTCTAATTCTTTAATTCCTTAATTCTTTAATTCCTTAATTCTTTAATCCTTTATCCTCTAATTCTTTAAATCTTTAATCCTTTAATTCTTTAATTCTCTACATATTTATGGTATAATCTGTTACTTTTTTAAAATTGATAATTCTTTAATTCCTTAATTCTCTAAATCTTTGATTCTTTAATTCTTTAATTCTATGTTTATTTTTCACACTGTTGTCCTCATCCACTTCATTGTTACCTTCGCAATTCTTGAGATGAGGCTTGATAATTTATATATTTATCTTTCACACTGTTGTCCTCATCCTTTTCATTGTTACCTTCAAAATTCTTGAGACGAGGCTTGATAATTTGTACATTTATTTTTCACACTCTGGTTCTCATTTTTATCATTGTTACACTCACAATCCTAGAAATGAGGCTTGGTAATTTGTTCATCTATATGCAAATAGAAATTATAAAGACTTATCTCGAGGATTGTGAAGATAACAATGATAAAGATGCAGTCGACAGTCCGAAAGATAGATATACAAATTATCAAGCCTTATCGTACTGATAGAAAACGTAACAAGGATAAGAATAAGAACAACAGAAGTACTATTAATAATAAAAAAAAATAATAATAAGCTATCTCTTCCACGCCCCACCTAGATGGTATGACCTACTTGTTTTTGGTGCAATGCCCGGAAAACAGTAGGCTACCTTCCTCATTAACGAGGGAAAGGGGGTCTTACTAACCCAATCATAATTTTATTTTGTTTAACTTTTAAATGTGGTATTTTGGTGACTTGTATTTTGTAACGATGAATAAATGTATTCAATCATTAGAAGTGAATGGATCACGAAAGAGTCTAGTTAAGGTTAAGCATTAGATTGAAGACCATTTTAAGTATGATCAGTCCATTGAGTAAATGTGGTATTTTGGTGACTGTTGTATGTTGTAACGATGAATAAATGTATTCAATCATTATGAGAAGTGAATGGGTCACGAGAGAGTCTAGTTAAGGTTAAGTGTTAGATGTACGACCACCACGACTAGCAATTCATCCTCCCCAATCGGCCTTGTGCCAAATTGTATCTCGTTTATTACAATAAATATTAACATGGAAAATTAAGAAAACTAAACCAGTTTTCAAAAACATTTGTGAACTGCATGAATTTTATGAAGAAGAAAAAGAGAAGCCATGGATATGTCATCAAACCGAGCAATCAAAGTTTTGGGTCAAAGAGGATCATTTCCAATATGGGTTCGATTCCTTTCGTTGCTTTTAAACAAGAAATATCCGGCATTTTCTCCAGCTATCCCCCCTCCATTGTCACGAATGTTATAACATTCTGAGGATAAAGATATTCTATAAGAATTGATTGGAATGAATTTAGATTTGTTTTACGATAAATCTTTTATTTTATTCCCCTTTTTTTTCTATTGTGCTTCTATTGCCCGGATTTTCACATTCAGGGCAAATCTATGGATTGGCACATTTCCAATGACTTGCGTTAAAGCTTTAGGCTGTCTTTCGCAAATAATACCAATGTCAAATTAAAGCTAAACTTGCTTAAATTCCCTGCTACCAGGACCATGCTTAGGGTCCCCGCAGACCCTACCATTTCGTTAGCACAGCACTCCCTGCTGCACAAAGAGTGGTTAAAAGGATTCTTGTAAAGCTTGTTTAAGCTTTTAAAATAGGAAATAATTGAACAATTTTAAAACTTTTAAAAAAAAAAAATTTTATTTATCGCTTTCCGCCAAAATCAATATTGATTTATTTGGGTAGCGACAGTGGAGCATTGGTAAAAGCTCAGACTCTCGAATCGTATTACGCAAGTTCAAATCCCAGTCAAAACCATTACATTCACCTTTAGCTGCCTCGGACAGATGGGGCCCGTTAACTCGGGAGAGCAACTCATCTAGGTGATAAGTAACACTCAATCTAAAAAGTCCGGGTAAGAGCACGTAAAAATGTCCTTGTGCTAAACTTGGATTGGTGCTCACCAAGTAAATATAATATAATGAATTAAGTCTTTTTAAACAAATGGGTAGATTATATTTCTCTCCCGGCTGAGAATGAATATCAAAAAAAGATTTTTTTATTGGGGGGGTGCTTAATTAATATGAAAAATAAAGAAGAGGTTAAATATTTGCCTCGGTTCTTGCATTAAATAAATTATCACATTGGCCACGTGTGGTATTTGCATGCTGTTCGTGACCGGTGGGTTTCACTGGAGCCAGAGGAACAAAAAGACTATGCGTGATTTTCCAGCAGAAACCGCTCCAACTCGGCCAAAATGTTGAACTTCTCCTCGGGTTTTCCCCCATCTCTCTCCAGCCCTCTCACTCAAGATCAGAAATATAAAATGATAATAATAATAATAATAATAATATTATTATTATTATCATTTTATATTTCTTTTAGTTTTTTTTCCCTGGGATATTTGCTTAATTTTTCGGAACAACAATTACTTCCGCATTTACTTAGTTTATTTTGTAGTCAATGGAAAATGTTTGCATCAAGTCTGACGATAAGCGCACGGTTTTTTTGCCAAGCGCTGATTCTTCCAGTCTGTCTGTCGCTGTTCCGACTTCGCAGGCAAGATTTCTGGAGACAATTTCATGCTGTTCGACTACTTTCCAACTATTCATGGTTGCCAATGATGGTAACAGCTTTAACTCCAAGAATATCACAGATTATTCTATGTTATTAAAGTTTCATACTATTTTGCTCGCGGCAAATTATATCAAGTAATCTTAACTTTTACATGTACGAAAATCAAAATGGATTAAAGAATATGAATAAAAATACCCGGATGAAGGTTTATTTAGAAAAACAACATGTCTTTCGTCAGAGAAAATTTCATTTAACACCCACAAAATTAAAATCAGTTTCGCAAGAATTGCAATAAAAATCAGTCAAACTTATTTTAAATGCGGGTCAGATTTTTATTGTTGCTCTAAATCTTTAAAAAAGGGGAATACCGAAAAGATGTAAATTTAAACTCGTTTCTTTTGAGACGATATAGAACTTCCAGAGTCGAAATACGCGTGATCATTTTTTTTATTTTTAATATAAATTTCCATCCGAATATTTTAACTTATTTTTTAAAATTTTTATGAATATTCTCCCAGAAACATTAATCCCGTTCTTAAATTAGCTTTTATTTTAAAAAAAATGCCTGGATAGTTAAATAATAATTTTTTAGTGGAAATATTAAAATTATATTCATAATTGTTTTGTTTCAAATTGACCATATGTTAAATTCTGAGTCAAAAGAAATAATTAATCCTCATGCAATGTTACATCATGAAAATGCAATCAATATAAGTCACAAGCATTTAAAAGAGTTGGTCGACCATAATTGTATGGTCCACGTCGTACTGTGCTGCAATTTCCCTTGAGGCAATCGTACGGTTCTCAAAAACCAGAGTTTGCCACTTGTAGAAAGAAAGTCTCTTTTGGACGACTTTTCTTTGGCTTATCATTTCGGAAAACAATCTCATACAACTTCTTTTATTCCTTTTCATTCTCATAAATGATTTGAATAGATTTTACTACAATACTTGTGATAGAACCTCTGTAAAACTGGTAGACTAAAACATTTCTTATGTACTCCATAGATAAAACAAACATCGGTTCGAAAATATTTTACGAATATGAATGGAAAGGCAATTGTTTGAAAAAAATCGTTTTTATATACACACACACACACACACACAGACACACACAGAGACACACGCACACACACACACACAGAGACACACAGACACACGCACACACAGAGAGAGACACAGACACACACACACGCACACATACACACAAGGTTTAAAAGTACTTTTCTACTGGTGAAGCCGGGATAGAAAAATTACTTTTAAACCCAATAAATCCAGCTTTACAACCATTTTGAGCACTTTATTATTATTACTGTTATTATTATTCATTACCACTTTCAAGCGTTCTTCGCTCCAACCTGAAGCCTATCCAATAT
>JAUZSX010325318.1:0-11397 GCA_034780655.1 Idiosepius hallami | reverse complement strand
CTGTGGATCCTTTCGGGAGGACGCCTGTGCGTGATGTCTGTTTAACGTGGGGAGACTGATGTACCTGCAGTCACCACACGGACCCTTGGCAAATGATGGCCTCGTTCCAATGTCATGGATAACCACGATGACTGGAGACGATAATCTGTTGCAGCGTTTAGCCGCCTTCAGTACCGTTATGTCATTGTAGACATCATCCGCCACATCCTTTGTTGAGGTCTTGCACTATTTAACCCGTATCTGGAGGGAAGATGGGGCTTCATACCTTTTCCCAACGATATGTTAACGTAGACGGAACAACTAGGATTCGAACCTGCGTAATACGGTTCCGAAGTCCGATTGTCTATCCACTGAGCCACATCGACTGCCCACAGGGCCATTAAGGTTTACATCACAATAAAAACGAAGAGAAAAAAAATGTAGGATATAATAAAGTCACTTATATACAAATTCATTCCCCAACAAATATACAAATAGTATGTTTGTATATTTTGTTTCTAAAACACTTTCAAAATAAATCGAGGATCTGAAAAATAAAATTAAAAACAAATCAAATGGTTGTCCACAACAAAATCGAACATTTGTATGCACTTCTACTGTAATACCAGGACAAAGGAAATTTCTAGACATTCGATTGGAACTTGTATTTAAATGACCGGTGATCACATGGACAAGAAACTAATAGTCACCAAAGGCAGTTGAATGCATGTCAATAACACAGAATTCAATTGAAATCTATTTCTCGATCACTAAAATTGTGTACTCTTCAATGGACACGCGAACGCACACACACACACACACACACAGAGAGAGAGAGAGAGAGAGAGAGAGAGAGAGAAAGAGAGAGAGAGAGACCCCATACATACGCACTCATACACGTGCATGCGTATACACACACGATACACACACACACACACACACACACACATACACACACACATATATATATATATATATATAGATCGATATATACATACACAGCAGTCATTCATGTTATCGCCAGAGATAACATACATGTGTAGGTATGTATATATGTATGTTATCCAGCAATATATATGCATATATGTATGTTATTTCTGTCGAGGACATGAATGGCTACTGAAATCTGCAAGAGACATTTCACCTTGCTAGACTCTTAGACCCCTGGGTGCTGACTCTGATAAAGCTGAATAAGTCTACTGGTTAATTAACACAAACCGTTTCTGACTGACTGTACACAAATAGCGAATGAAAATGTCATATTAGTTGATAACATCTGATTGACTGCATTTGTTGGCAAAGTAGAACAACTTGCTGGCAGCTAATTTGGCCAAATATTAGCAACTTCTTGGAAAAAAAAAGACCCGGGAGAAAGTGTTGATCTCTCATATATGTACCAGTGCACTTTTACCATTTATAATCTATACTATTGATTCCAGCATCATTACACATTCAACAGTCAGTTTTTGTACACAAAAATCCGATAAAACAATCTTAAACGTGTCAGAAATTAAGGACAGTCAAAGAATCACACACACACACACACACACACACACACACACACACACATACATACACATACACACATAAACACACACGCACACTCACATAAACCCACCCACCCATCCACACACACATACACCTACATAGACACACCCACCCACCCACCCACTCGCACACTCACACACACACACACACACACACACACATAAACACACACACACTCACATACACCTACCCATCCACACACACATAAACACACACACTCACATACACCCACCCAAATACACACACATACACCTACATAGACACACCCACCCACCCACTCGCACACACACACACAAACACACACACACACACACACTCACACACACACACACACATAAACACACACACTCACATACACCTACCCATCCACACACACATACACACATACACCTACATAGACAAACCCACCCAACCACTCACTCACACACACACATACACAAAAACACACATACACAGACTCACACACGCAATATTTCTTCATGGTGAAATAAAAGGAATCAAAGGAAAAAAAAAGGACATTTGTCAAATATTTCTTTGAGTTTTATTTGACTTTAATATTTTTGGAGGTTTTTAAAATCCTTGAGATTAAACTTGATAATTTAGACATTATTTTTCGGGTTGTTGTTCTTATCCTCATCATTTTTACTTTCTCAACAATTCGGCTGATGAAACTTTCAACCCTTTTTAGCTGATCAAATTCTTGAACTTCTATATAGTACTCGTGTCGTCACATAACTTCAAACTTAACACTTTATTCAATCCACGGGTTGAACTGCTTTTGGCCTGTCAATCATGAACGGTTGCGGGCGTTAAATTTGGAATTGTATTAAAATTCAGGGTAACTTTTTGTTATTTTTTAAGGTGACAATTGTTACAATAAAAACAAAAATGTATTGACATTGGTCAGTTCTTAAAACACACCAAGCCGAAATTTCAGTATCCAATTTGTGGATTAAGACAAAAATAACGAATTTATTAATCAATCAAATTTTGTTTGGGAAATGTTATTAAAAGATTTTTCATTAATTTTTACACAATTTTCCCCCGATACTATACAAACCTCTTTTACGGAAGGTTAAAGTGGCCTAAATAAAAAAAACAGTAAATAGACCTAGCCATTGAGCCAACATTGCTACTAACACCGCAATCAACCTTTTCAACCCCTCTTTTGCCAATTTGACTTAACCAACAGAAAATTATCATCAATTCGTACTAATTTTGTTTATCAACTTACAAAAAGAAAATAATTTCCTCAAGTCTTCTAAATATTGACCCACTCCGTTTGCCGAGTTGCACAGTTTTTATGGCTTTAATATAAGAAGCAATTTTTCTTGATAAATTCAGTCAATAAGCCTTTATCTCGACGTAGATCACACCGAAAGAAATCTTTCTTTTCTTTGTAATCAAATGCTATAACTATTTACAACCCCCCTCCAAATAAAAACGATTGGACTTTTGACGAAAAACAAAACAATAAGAAAAAAGCAGAAATAAAAATGGCGACGGAATTCTAAAAAAAAAAGTTATAAAGATAAAAACGCACAAATTCATGAAAGCGTTTCTATTTTGAATTTGGACTTTGCACATGAATGGTCTATTTTATGAAGTAAAAAGAAAAAAAATAAACAAACTGAAAAAAAGTGTTTATTTCTTTGATTTCTTTGTTAATAATTTTTTTTTCTCTACAAGTTATGCTTATATTCATTCGAATTTGTTTTTGTCTCGATTTTATTGCTTGCATTAACGCTATTTGTTTCTGTGTATTTGTTAAGTTTTATATCAACATTAAACTCGCGGATTTCAACCCACATCACTGAATTTAACGGGCATTTTTTAATGACACTCTCAACCTCTCGGATCTCAGCGGCATAGACCTGTTTTTCTTTTTGTTTGCTGTTTTTCTTTTTCTCCTTTTGTGTGTGTTTTGTTTCCTCCATGAAGATATTCACTTGCAATAGCTTTTTCATTTTCTAATCGTGGTTGTCAACAACATAAGATTAGAGAAGATTGTATGGTGTAATGGAAAATGCTCACTGTTTGCCTTCCAATATATTACACGCAGGGTTTTATAAAAAAAAAAAGGTTACCTAAATGAGTGACACAAAAATGTTTATTATACTAAGGATATCTTTTTATTAGTTAAATTTATTCGAGTCTTAACGACTCTAATTCTTTCTTTAAGATGGAGATATAAATATGAGAGGAGTTGCTGGTCTAAGTCGAGTTGGAGACCGGTTCATGTCAGATCCCCTAAGCTAAGCAACGTCGAGGTTAGTCAGTAGTTACATGGCTGACCGTTCAAGAATATCAAGTACCGTATCTTGCTCTAGAGCGGGAAATACCCAAGTTACTGTCTGGGGAGAGGCGGTAGATGCACCCTTAGTATTTGGTTAGACTGGTTAATGATGGTGTCACGAAAAAAACACCTGCAAGCTCGTCAGGCTCCGAACTGTATCAGCCTCTGCTGTTCTTTTGGACAAGCCAGCACGGCGGAGAGAGGGGAGCAAGCTGCATGAACGACAGCCTGATTTCCTTATCATACAGACCAGGCAAAAATAACCATTTACGGATGATAACCCATGATCAGTCCATGCCGATAGACGCCTCTTCCTATTGGTCTAACTTGGTTTGAGTTTGAGTTCCTTAAACATTATTGGCCGGTATTTTTCATTTACGAAAACACCTCTTCGAATGAATATTTACTTCTTCTCTAGAGCCAAGAATCTTGACATCCTTTCTGCTTCCAAGACAGCCAATCTTGGCATCAACGACATGTTTTCTGATATTTTGTCAGTAACAAAACACTTCTACATGTCCAGCTCTTAAACTTTTAACGTCATTAACAGCGACTGAAAGTGTAATTTATTTTTTTAGCAGTTGATTTGTTTGTTTGTTTTTTTACGTCATATCAACATTTTCAGGGTCATTTAGTGCCAAGAACAATCATTTTTATGTATACACACGTAGTTTTTTTTTAATAGCACAATGTTCGCTATTTAACCCATAGCTGGAGGAAATGTTGGGATTCCTACATTTCCCAAGGGTATTAGTCCAACTATGAACATAAATGGAACGACTGGGATTTGAACTAATGTATTACGATTCTGAAGTTCGACTGCCTACCCACTAGGCCAAATGGACTTTCCTTTTTTTTATTCAGAGAATTTAAAGGGGATCATGGTCGTACTAAGTAACTTACAAACTGTAAGAATACGGGTCATTTTTTTTTTTACTTATGCTGCGGGAATCACAAAGAAACTTGTAACTCTAAAACCAATCAAAACCACTAGTTGCTAACAGCTTACATACAATGATAATGAGCACTCGACTAGAAGAAGGAAAAGAAAAGGAAGGAAAAGAGAGAGAAGAAGAAGAAGAAGAAAAAGAAGAGGGAGAAAAAGGAGGAGGTGGAGGGGAAGCGTGACGAGGTGAAGGAGAAGAAAAAGAAAAAGAGCAACAACAATAATAAAAAAAACCCTAGAAATTTCGATTAAAAAAAAACGTGAACATTCATCTGAAAACTTCTTTCCGAATTCCTAGGACGAATACATTTGTGAAGCAGACTGAAAATAAATCGATCTTTTTTAATTGGGGTTCAAAATACAACAAAACAAAATAAAAGGAAGAAATAAAAATATGGAACAAAAAAAGTTGTTGTCATTATAAACATATGAATTATATATGGTTTATAGTTCAATATTTAGAGAAAACCGTTTATATTGTATTATATTGGGTCTTGTTACGATTCATGTTATGAAGTGTATATTATAATATGGTTTTATTTGGCATTATGTATATAATTATAAGAATCAGACCGTCGTGTTTTATGAGACCCTACATCCTGTAGCTCATTAAAAATGAATCCAGAATAATTATTTAAAAAAAATCTTTATTTGTAGAGCTCTCCAGAATAAAAGAAACTATAATAGTCATATAAAAATGATTCAGATCACTAAAATTTGCATATGTATGGTACTGTCTTTCTATATAATACACTTCGTTACCTTAAAGATAGACATTAGAAATGAATAAAAAAAAATGATAAACCTCTTTCCCTTACAAAAGGCTTTCTGAATTACTTTGATGGCTAAATAATCAGTTCTGTCAAGTTAAGCTTTAACATATTTCAATTCATTTCATGGGTATTATTAGGTTTCATGTACGTGTGTGCGAGTATGTTTAGGTGCTTCGGACTACTCGACCGTCAAATCAAGGAGAGAAACTCATCAAAGTGAAGGTCAACATTGATTCCAAAAGGTTTGGTAAAATAATGTTTGTGTGTGAGTGTATGTGTGTTACATACATACGTAGCAGCGTAGATATCTTTCTTGAATAGGACATTTGATGGAATTACGATTCCTTTTTATCTAAGGAACCTTAATATTTTTAAAACAAAAAATGCTCTCATTAAAGAACGGTAAAAAGATTTTTCATTCATTAACATAAGACAACAGGAATTTCGTCCGTAACAAATTTATTTTGATTTCTCATGCTCGAATATTAATTTATTTCTATTTAATTTTTGAATTTATAGATTCCTTTATTTTCTGATCAATGTCAGAATCTCTTGATGAAGTTTTAACCGGAAAAAAAGCTTCGGACATTTCCAATTTTCTTAGTCGTACAACCCTTTTTTTCACTCTAATCTTTTCAAGCTTCGATTGGCATTTTGCAAGCAAATTAGATTATGAGTCCACTGTTCTTTTCTTTACATAAATAGAACTATAATACCACATAAAAACACATTGACTTACACACTTAAACACACACACACAAATACATAAATATTTTTCCACGCTTGAGAAGCAAATTGGATAATTGTTTTATATTCTACAAAAATTTACAAAGATAATATGATGAGTAGGGCTGTGACAATATGCTTTTATTGAAGAATATTCTTGTCATTGCCTTTATAAATAGGAATGCAACAGCAATATTCTTTAGCATTGTATATTATCACAGCCTTACTCATAACTACAAGATATGAAGAAATTGTAAAATATAAAATAGTCAAGTAACGACAAAAATATTCTTTAATAAAAGTATATTGTCATAACCCTAATAATGAGCAAAATCAATAATAATGAAGATTAGAATCAAAGTTTCTATAATTCAAAATAATAATTATCAAAGCTGAGTAATCTACAAGAACTGGAAAATCCGAAAAGAAAAAGTGTGGTGTTCACGAATGATCTTTTTTATTTAGTTAAAAAAATGATCGAATAGATTTTGGTTAACTTTTTTTTCGTTTTGGTAGCCATCTTCTGGAAGCAATCGATGAAAAAATCTCGTAGAATCGATAGAAAATCTAAAAGAAACCCTTAGACTGAAGTTCTAAAACTATTTCCGTGTCTTTTTCTGAAATGTCAGTTTTTTCCCTTTTTTCATGTCATGGAGTGAAAGAATCACTAAAACCTGTTCAACTCTATCCATCAAATGTGGATCTTGAATTCTAGAAATCGATGAAAATAAGATAATCTTTGGATTTTACGTACTTAAAAGATGACTGTAGAGTGAAATATTTGAATCGTAAAGACAAATAAGACGAAAGAAGGAAACCAGCAATGGCTGAAATGCAGAAATCATCCAAGAAGAGAATATTTAAACTTTTAAATACATTAATAGAAAGACGTTAGAGTCTGGTCAAAAATGGGGGTCACCTGGCATCTTCCAGAACTTAACTTTAGTGGATGTAGATTAGGGTCCTCTAAACACATTCCTGTTTGTTAATAAAAATATAACCCATTTTGTTAATGATTTTTTTTCTTATTAAATGACCTAAACACTTGATACACCGTAAAGCAAAAGAAACAAACAAACGTATAAAATATAATTTTACTTATTATTGTTGTGCCTTATATCCAAGTAAGTATCCAACAATGCAGAAAAAAAATGTAATTTCATGATTTCAGTTTAAATAAGCGTGGGTGTCCTTAAATCAAGGTCCATAACCAAAAGTCCAAATGAGTTATATATTTGTTAACATACAGAAACAGGGAATCCTAACTTTTACTCTATGCCCACTGAGGTGGGCGTTTGCCAAATGACCATCATTTTTCATCAGATTATAAGTGGAAACCGCCTTTTAAGTGTTAACTCCACATTTTGTAAATCAATTCTAACAATTTTTCTCTATTTGTAAATTAAGTTTGACATTGAGATCATTCTTTTTAACCCAGTCACTAGTCATTCATTTTTTAAAAATTGACAAGAAAATTTGGGACTTTCTCAACCAGAAATAATTATACTCCATGACCCCTAGTAGCAGTGTCTTTTTGGGTTCAGTTATTTCAAGAAACAAAAATTTGAGATAAAACTTCCATTTAAATATATTAACTTAAAACCAGAGTAATTTCCATTTGTATAACACAGTTCAAACACTTTCATAAATCCCCAACTGTTTAAAATTCTCGGAGTAATTAAGCGTCCACGTGATGAAAAAACAATGTGATTAAAAGTCTAGTGATTAATATTCTGTGCACCCAGATAGAGAGAATCAGAGAAGATGGATAGGAACAAATACATATATAGAAGGTCGACAAATAGAGGAATAGGTATTACAATTCTTCATTGTGTCGAAAAGCAAATTATCTCAAGTTTTCGCTGTGGTACGAACACAATTACGCAATTAGAAAGCAAATTAAAGTCTAGTGTTTTTTTAATTGATTATCAATAAATGGCGTTTAGTGAGGTTTTGAAAACATTTCTCGAGATAATCATTAATTAAATCTATTGCTCTTGTCTTGTCTATTAGTTTTGTCTTTGAATTGAATAGAATAGATTTATCAAAACCAATTAAATCTTTTTGGTTTCATTGTTTTTCTTCATGGGCAAAAGTTCTTGTAAAGACTTTTTCCTGTTTTTATATCTAGTTGTTAATTTTCCAATTTATAAATATTCTGGAAAAAAATCACGGAACAAACATAAAGATAAAAAAAGTCAGCTAATATCATGAATTGGCCAGTTCATACTAAGGAATATATAAAAGAAGGAGACTTTGGAGTTCTTGAAACAACCTTAAAAGACCTGGAATCAAGGATGAATGATATTGGCATCAATAGAAAAATACTCAGTCCAGTCATGAAGTTGATGTAATCAGAATATACAAGAGCATGGAAGCTAAACCAAGAAAAAAGAGATGGAGAAAACGAAAACAGAAGAAGTAAGAAGAAAGAGAGAGAGAGAGAAAAAAAACAAACAAACATGCAGAACAGATGTACGTGTTGGCTAATTAAAATAAATTCTTGAGTGTCAGAGGAAACCTATGGTCACTATGTCTTTAGGGAAGCACCACCAGGCGTTGGCAGGGTTTTGAATCTGATGGTAACAAGTAGGAGGACATGCAGAACAGATGTACGTGTTGGCTCATTAAAATAAATTCTTGAGTGTCAGAGGAAACCTATGGTCACTATGTCTTTAGGGAAGCACCACCAGACGTTGGCAGAGTTGTAAATCTGATGATAACAGGTAGGGGGACTGTTTATAGCAAGTTGAGAATCCGAGGAGATGTGGCGCTATACAGTTTTTGATTGCAATGAAGTGGGATTTGATTAAGCTTTAATTGCCTCAACCTGTTGACTTGCTGTCACTTTTAGTGTAGTGAAGCTACTAGTCACTAACAGTATACCAAGACTCAGTGTAACCGTTGTAAGAATGCCGAGAGGACGTCTTGTCATTCTTCCTACAAGATTTGCCGCAAGACGTTGGCAGATATGAGAAAAAATGCTAAAGGAAGAAAAGACGAGGAAATGAGGCACCATATAGTCTCTGGCTGGAAAGGAGTGGAGCCTGCTGCTGCCCACGAAGAGATTTATTGAGGAAAATTATTCTACTTCCAAATTAATGGCTGTAATAATATATTGTCGAGTAATCTCTTTTTTTTTTCTTTACTTGAATTGAAAATGTCTCCCAGGTTGGAGTATTTTGAATTTTTATTTATAAAAACATTGACAACCTTTTTTGTTTCTGAGTTCTTGTCATTTTCTTGCGATTTTTTTTTCTTCTCACCTCTATACAAAAATATAACATCGAGACACCTTAACAAAGAAACACTCCTTTATAAATGATTTAAGCTTTACTTGAAGAAACCTTTTCGTTTTCAATGATATCAATGTTTATATACAATATTCTTATCAAAGAGAAATAGAATAAGATTTGTTTATTTATTTTTAGTTATTAGAGAAAAAAAGAAAAAAGAAAAAGAAAAAAGAATAAAAAAGAAAAAAAAAGAGAAAAAAAAGGAAAAAAAAAGAAAAAAGATCCTGTTTTTCGTTACAAGCCCATTGTTCGTTCGTTCTGGAGATTGTATTTGATAGAACCTTAAAATATTCAAAAGAAAGACACCTTTTGAAAACAAACACATAAATACGGCCTTGTTTGTTTGAATGAAACTCTTATAACATATTTTTGTTTTAGTGTTGAATGAGGTAGAAATATCTGCAGGATAAAATCCTTTATTTATTTACTCAAAGCTTCTTAATGAAAAGTAAGGTAAGAATTATTTCCCCTGTCACAACTCATCGAAGATACAGATAAAGTTAGAATGAACAAAAATAACAAAAAACAGATAAATTAATAAAATGGATGAAAATAAACCCAAAGCTGTCAATGAAGGCAAGAATCTAACCTATCAAAAATTATGAGAAATAAAAATGAAATGAATAATGATAAATAAAAGAAGTATAAACCTATTATTAAGCATCATATGAATTATTTTTTTTTGACTGAGATTTTTCTCTATAATCTTAAAAAAAAAACCTCAATTGTTAATTCGGATTTCTTAGGCATAAAAAATAAAAAAAAAAAAACAATAAAAATCACGACACCACGAAAAAAAAAAATGATGTATAATTTGCAATCAAAATAGAATACAAGGGAAGTTATTTTACAACAAAATTTCCTTTTTAAAAGAACCTTCATTTATCGATTAACCCTTTAGACCCTAAAGACCCGATAAAACATTCCTAAATAAATAAAGCAAAAGAAGACATACTAATATACTGGGTTACTTTGATAAGTTAGGGTCCAAAGGCTTAAATTCGTTCCTGGAATAACAAAAGAAATAAAAAAAAATCAGGCAATTCTTTGTGATCGACTTCTTCATAAAAAGGAGTCCTCAATGAGATTGTCATTCACACTCTCTAATCAAGTTAGTTTGATTGGACCAGTAATGAAATTTGAGAGCAATATTCCTAGCACTGATATTTGTAAAATAGACTTGAAAGACTGTTGTGCCAAGGACAATTGTGGTATTTATAACAACCGACTGACAACCGGTATTCGTGTTCCTTTCGTTTCTGACCGATCTAATCGCTCGTCCATATTCTCTGCAATATTCAGTTTTTAACGAAATGCCAAAACAACTTCCTTGAATTAAAGAAATCGACGTTGAAAATTAATTATTTTTGTCAAAATAATTAATGGAATTATGTTTAAATATGAAAACATTTTAATAAAAAATGTTTTGTGAGGCGATCGAAAAGAATTGGTGACTAACCTTATTTCTCACTTTCCTGATCGGCCGTGTAGTCGACTTCATTAGAGATTATCCATCCATGAAAAATGTTTCATCTGGTTTTTTCAACCTCGAATATTTGTAAATAATATTTTCAACAACGTGATTTGAAATGTATCCGTAATAAAGCAAAACCTACAGTGAATTTTATTTCATGTCTGATATTCCTATTAGTAAAATATTCCCAATTTCTAACTATTTTATGATACATAGTAATGATGCTCTATGATTTACAAAGTTAAACTTTTTATTTCTTGACTAAAGATCTTGAATAAAGATTTAAAAAAATGACATTTGAGATAGTAAAAACTTCGAATTTACTGATATTATTTTTATAGCGTTATCGTTAGAATCTC
>JAUZSX010325308.1:0-11397 GCA_034780655.1 Idiosepius hallami | reverse complement strand
CACACACACACACAAAAGTATTCTTTTGGATTGGGAACTCTTTTATTAATATGGATTTTATTTAATTATCGTCAATCAGTATTTATTTTGCTAATATCTTGACTCATCCAAGTAAGTTAAAAAACATTCCATCTAGATTGAAAATATTTTTAGTTTTCATAACAAAAAATTACTGTATTATTCTATTTTTAATAAAAACACCAGAATCATTAACAAAAAAATAGTTAAAAGCAAAGTTGAGCAAATCATTTCTTTATCACTGAACTGAATAGAAAGGGCAGGTTTATTGTTAGGTCACAAAAAGTTAGTAAAATACAGTTGGGCGTGTAATGTTAGGATGTGATGGGTTGATTTTGTGTGAAATACTAGGTCAACTGCATAATAGAGGTACTGATAGTTTTAAAGTTTTAATTAGCTTTATTTGTAAATTGATATTTTTTTTACTCAATTTTCTGTAATTTCATATTCTAACCTAAAATAAGATTTAGAAGCTGAAGCTTATCTGTTTATAATAGTCTTTCCAAATTAGTTGATATGGTGTTCATTACTTGTCAAGTTAAAATCCCTATTTAATTCCTCTAATGGTAAAGTGTTTATTTGAAAAAAAAAATAAAGAAAACTGAATATGAGCTAAGGTTGAAATACTATTCCTAATTCAAATTTCATTCATATCGTATCACACAGTGACAATTGGTTTCCCCGAAAGGAGTAGCAGGGGCTTAATTTGCAGGTTTGTTACTTGCCCTGGTACAGTACCTGGTATTCTTAAATGGTCACCCATGTAACCACTGACCAAGCTTGACGTTGCTTAACTTTGGCGAACTGTCGAGAACCAATGTCTCTAATGCGACTTGACGGTACCCTAATTGAAATAGATCAAATGTTTCTAAAGGTTTTTAATAAGCCAAGAAAAAAAATATCTTGTTCAACTTATAACAACACACTCCCACTGTCTTTTTCTTAACGAGAAATGGCCATAAGTCTTTCAATTCTTGTCTGAAATTTTAAAATCTGTGCAAACCATAAGGCCAAGACCCACTATCACTTAGTAAGGCTGTCAAATGGTGACAAGGTGTTTCTAACGAATCCTTTGGTAAGAAATCTAAACTCTCTGGCAAATGTAACCCCCTTGTCTGATGTGACCTAAAAATAGGGCTGGTCACTAAACTTGGTTATTGAAGCAAATATTTTACTCAACTTGTGTCCTGTTAAAACTGTAGAACAAGACCTGGACATAAGAACATTAATAAATGAAACATTCCATTTGACAAACAGCCAAATATATCCAGACAACTACAAGTAATCCATACTGTCATTGGTTAATATGGATAATAGTAGTCATTAGATCTATATTTTCTTTCTCTTTTTCGAGTCTGAACAGCTGTGCCATAGCACAATGATGTGTAACACATACTTGTAAGTGTTTCACAAAATATTGACATAGAATAAGTGTGCATTTAAAACTTGTGTAGTATCATGTGAAGTGTTTTTATTAGCAACTTTGTGTATCATTAGTAAATAAAGAACATGCTCAAGACAACAAATTCATCCAAATAATATGTATGCCCTCTCAGTATTGATGAAAGCTTATGGATATTTATTTTACTCGAAATTGGCTTATGTTCTTCAGTGTTGGTATGCAAATATTGAGAATAGTAGCATTGAAAAAGGGATGAAAATATCAATTTTTAGAAGAAATAGTTCCATGAATGAAAATGTCATGTGCAGCATTTTGTAATCAACCATGGCTCTATGTTGTGAGTAAAAGCAGCTAATTAATTCTTTTCTTATCTGAAATCAAATAGCAATTATTAAAGTTGTTAGGATTTAAAGGGTTTTTTTTATTCCATAAAGTAATCTGAAAGATATTGCTGAAAACCTATCCTTTTAATTTACTAATTTAAGTAGCCAGCCAAGACCAATGATTAGACCTTAGATAGGGCGTCTGATGTATTTACTGATTGATGTCCATATAAAATGAGGTTTGAAGGCTGGTTGATGTATTCTGATCATTTTCTTTGGTTCTGTTTTTCTCTAAAAAGATGTTTTCATTAAAAAAATGAAAAAAAAAGATATTTTAAATGAAAATTAAAATGAGGCAAAAATTTGAAAAAATAAGTTAATTTTCTATTATTTTAGACTTGTACTGTCAGAAACAACTGCATAAAAATGTTAATAAAACAATAAATATCATAGTAAATCTGTATTAAAGGATGAAATAGGTATAATAAATACTAAGAATATTTAAATGGCCTAAAAATAAATGAATAGAGATTGGTCATTATGAAAAGTTTAAATCTTGTCAGCTCATGAATTTTGCATTTATAATTTTAAATAATTTTATTTCATAGATTATAACAAAAAATTCTATTGTATAACTAAAGACTCCTAGCTTAATTCGGAAGAGCATCAGACTTTTAAGATAAAAATAATAAAGGCAATAGGATCTTGTTTGATTCCCCAGGTGAGCTACAAAAACAAGTTTAGAAAAATAAACAAATAAAAACCTGTTATTATCTTTATTTTAGATTGATTTTTAGTTTCTACTAAGTATTTTTTGAGATATGGTTTTTTGAAATCCTTGGGGTTAGGCTTGATAATTTGTAAATCTATTTGTAATTGATCATCTGAAGACTGACATAAAGTTTTATTGTGAAGGTAACTATGATAAGGATGAGGATAAGTCTATTTTTGAAGACCATTAAAATAAAATAAGTCTGTTATTGAAAGCATTTTGTTGATCTATGAATGGGCGCATATGCATTTGAGAGAGAGAGAGAGAGAGAGAGATATCACTCCATTGTTTGTTTTGTTATTTTTTTGTAAACTGATTTAGATCAATCGTCAAAATTAAGGCAAGTCATCTAAAATTAGTTGAAATATTATTTGTCTGAATCTTTTAAGATAAGTTTACAGTATGTAAAAGTAACTAATGATAATATAGGTTATATTTTGACCATGTAAATAATTAAAATTTTTATTAAAATAGTTTTGATTTTATCAGCATCGAATTAAATTGATTTCATTCTCAGACTCGTTTAACATTATTTAAAATAGATTTTGATCCAATAATTTTGTTTAGTGTCAAAGCTAAGATATATCATTAAAAGATTATTCTTAAGTTTAAGAAAATATTATTTTATCTAAAAATAATGGATTTTTAATATTTTAAATTAATTTGGCCAATTTGCCATGTTTTGCTTGTCACTGGTTAAAGGCTGAATGGAAAGCATACATGTATTAACTTTATTATTCAGATTTTTTTCTTTATCTTAGTAGGTTTTTGATGTTTCTACATTACGTTTTGGCCTAGTCTCCCTCAGGTTTTTTTTTATTTTTTATTTTTATTGAAACCATAACCCCAGATTAAACTATAATTGGAAAGCATACATGTTAATTATCTGTGTAGACAAACTTTACATTTTTGACACTTCTTTTTTTGTTTTGAATTTCTGGGCATGTGTGTGGCTTGATCAAGCAGACACTATATTTCCAGAAGAAAATAAATTGAACTGTGAACACTGGTATTCTTAAGTGGTCACCCATCCAGGCTTGACATTGCTTAACTTCGGTGATCTGACGAAAACCGGTGTCTCCAATGCAACTTAATTGTATATATTCTTTTAGCATTTTTAGAAGTGGTGATTTTTTGCTTAAATCTTTTCAAAAACACTGAGAAGATAGGAAAAAGCATTTTATAAAAAAGATTTTTTTCCTTTAACAAGTTTTGTTCAGATAATAAAAATAATTATTTAAAAAAATTAAATGTCACTTCTCTATTAAACAAAAAAAAAATAACAGAAAAAAAAACAAAACATGTTTATACGTAGAGCTTTTAAAAAAAAAAAAAATGTAATAGTTATATTTAGAAAAATTACTACTAGAATTTGCATATGTATGGTACAGTCTTTCGATTTAATAGTATATGCTGAATTAAAAATAAACAAGTAAATAAATTACGGAGTAGCGTTTTTAAAAATTAAGAAAAAATAATTTTCAATTACAAAGCGTTTTTGAAAAATATTAGCAAGTCCCCGGCACAGGGCAATATATATATATATATATATATATATATATAAATTGATGAAGTTTATTAGGGTGTGTCAATCATTTTAGACTAGAAGTGGGTTTATTAGCATAAATATTTTTTAATAACTCTTCTATATTTTATGAAATATTCTATATTGCTTATATATATAACTATAAAAGCTTATTTTTTAAGTGTGTGTTTGTTCTTGCTTGTTTCCTATACACAACCATGTTTTTTTAAGCTAAATCATTCATTCAGGTTTCCTATTGATAACCAGGTTGATTCATACTTCTTGAGCTCAAGGTCACCTTGTGGGTGGCCCAATTCTTTGCACCATTTGAACCAATGAGTTACTTAGCCACCTTGAATTGTCATAAAAATTTGCACACTAGTGTAAAAAAAAAAGTAACACTTAATAAGCGTGTCCAATTATAGAGATGCTCTACATAGTTTGGAAGTTATAGCCTAATCAAACTTTTTTTTTTAATTGATTTTGCCCTTTTTACAATTCACTGATGATCACACTGGCTAGAAACTGGTAATTACCATTGACAGTTTGTCTACACTGATTGACCATTTATTACATAAAAGCTAATAATGCATAAAATTTCATATGGCATGATAATGATTGATGATAGATGTACTTGCTTGCTTCAGTATACAAATGCACCTCCCTACCATTTCCTTCCATCTTAGTGGGTAGTAGTTGCAATCTGTTTCCTGTTTTGAAAATAGTTTTTTTTTTCTCAGATTTTGTAAAATTGATTTCTGTATTATAGAATCCCTTTAAAATAGACTTCAGTGACTAAACTGTCTCCTGTTTTATTTGTACACACCGCACTCACCCCTTCTTAAGAAAAAAAAAAGGAAACTCAATAACATTTTAGTTGAATATCTTTCAGATTTGTTTCAATGAATATGAAATATTTATTTTTAGGTGCAGTTGGTTTTATATATATGTTTAAAATTCACATATTGTATGATGTTAAATATCTTCTACTTTTTTGTTTGTAGACTCTTCATAGGATTTTATAGACAGACCTCGCCCCATAGCCATAAATTCTGAATGTTGCATAAAGTCTTTTTCCCAAACCTATTTAAAAGTATTTAGAGGAACCTGACACATTTGGTGTGTGGTCAGATGAAGAAATTTGAAAAAAAAAGTGCTTTGTTTAACTTTGATTAATAATTAAAACAATTCTGGCAAAAAGGAAATTTCTTCAATCCTGCCCTTTTATCTTTCTGAGTTGGAAGATTTAAGAATATTATTCTTCTCCCTAATACTTGTCATGTTAAAGTTTTACTAACATTTTGTGAATTCCAAAAAGTCTATTGTCTGTTTGAATGCCTAAAAGAATTTTGTTACTGTTGATTTAAATAAGCTACTTATAAAAGGTGACACTTAACATTAGGATTGCTTTGCTTTTACCCTATTTAGTCCATCTCTCCCCGCTCTCTCTCATAAAGAAATCCTGTTTTTACATGGTACAAAACTACCCTTGGAAATAATCATTTTTCTTATTGTTATGACTGGAAAGTTATCTATCTTAACTGAATAGTGGATTATGGTGGAAGTAAGGTGATTTATTTAACCTCTTTTTGTATATTTGTTAGCTAAAACTGTGCTAGATTGTTTAAAGTTTTCAGTGATTTTTTTAAAAAGCTATTTATTTTCTTGTCAGATATTTGCACTTTTGAGACCTTTTAAACTTCTACTTGTAATAATAGAGATAGCTGCTTTACTTCCTTGAGCTGATAACCCTGCATAGATAGCCTTTTAGTTGGCATATCTGGTATTGTTATAATTAGGTTGCCTGGGTAGTTCTGATTGTTTACTTATGGACGATTTAAATATTTCAAGTATATCTTTGTGAGTGATACAAAATGTTAATAAAATCTTCTGGATTCCAATTTTCCTGATTAAAAAATTTTGATTTTAAAATGATAAAATTTATATTGTTGAAATAACAAAATTTAAAAAAAATGGAAGGGAAATTTTTTAAACTAATAATTTGTAATTTAAGACTTGAAATTTTAAAAGATATAGAATAAAATATTTAAACAAGTGTTGTTAAAAAATAATTTTAATTAGAAAACAAAGAATTGAAAATAGAATGTTAAAAATAGATTTTTTTTTAATAACACTTGTTTAAATAATAACATTTGGTTTTTATATACAAAAAATGAAATATATAAAAGAGATGTCAAATAGAACTATTTTCCTTCTCATTTATTGTTGATTATTCACATTGAAAGTCGTGTCTTCCATTTTTCAAACACAGGAATCTGAACAAAATTTTCTAAAGAAAAACAAAACTTTGAAATGGCATTTTTACTCTTTTTAATTTCCTGTAATTCTATTTAATGCTATTGTTGTTGATTACTTCTAAATAAATTTGAAAAAAAATGTACCTAAAATTAAAGTTCGATTACTGACATTATGGACATAGAAAATCCAATGCACAATAGAAACTTTATCTAGGTTATTGCAATATGGGTTTGCTAACTGATGTCAAAAACAATTACTTGAATTCATTCAGAACCTTCTGGTCAACCTTATATAAAGAACATAATAGAAGTTATTAATTATTCATGACTAGCAACTAAATAGAAATGCTAACAAAGATCCTTTCCCAGTGTACAAATTGTCATTTATTGTTGTTAAAGGAATACATTTTTTTCTTTGGTTTATTAAATTACCCTTTTAAATGCTGAATATTTATGAGAAAGGTGGTATGTTGTCAAAAAGGCCCTTCCACACTATTTATGACTATATGTTAAAAAATAAGGACTCTTTATATTGAACTGATCATTATTTTTTTATAGTCTACCAACACAGGCAAGAATGGTATCTCATTGTTGTCCTGAGATGCCATTCTTACCTGCGTTGGTAGACTATAAAAAAATAATGATCAGTTTAATATAAAGAGTCCTTATTTTTTAACATAATGATTTTTTTTGTTATTTACTAATATTCTAAAATACATTTTAATTTACTGTAATTTTATTGAATGCTATTATTGTCGATTACTTCTAAATAAATTTGAGGGTAAAATCTACTGATTTGTCAAAGTTCCTATTCTGGTTATTTTCACATGATACTTTTGAAAACAAATGCAGTATTATAAGATAAGGCTATTTCTAAAGTCTTTTTAAAGGCGTGTTTATTTTAGTTAAATAATATCAGGACAAGTTAAATTTCAGATTATAGTTTTTTAATAAAACGATGCATTATAAAATTCTTTTAATCACTACATACTAAAAACTTCATTAAAATTAAGTTAATTCTAACTGAATTTTTACAAATAAATAATAGTATTTAAAAAATTTTTATTTATTGTATAATAAAAAAGTTTTCTAAAATTTAAATTTTGTATACATTTTTATTTTTGACAATAAATCACCTAAATTTTGTAGGCTTCAAATTTTAATTTGATTCATGACATATTATTTTTGCTTTTAAAGATTTATATGAATAATGAAAAATCAATTAATAAATATAAGGTTTATTAAGGTAAGGCTATATGATGCATTAGTAGTCAGTCAGTTATATTTCGGAGTTATAACTCCATTATCAAACTATTAGTCTTTTTTTGTGTCTGTCTTTGTGAATTCAGTTGTTTTTGTGGGTCATTTTGTTATGTTTATTGCTGTTTTAACGGTTATTACTTATTTCAGTTCTTAATGCTTATATTTGTTCTTTCTTATGTTTATTAGTAACTATAGAAATGTCTGTTCATAACATCAACACTGCTTTTCAGAAAATACGTTAGTTTTTGCAGAGATTAATTTCTTTTTTCTGTTCTTGTTTCAATAAATGTTTCTATATTGTCAACCTTCTGTGTTGTTTGTATTGTTTCTGTTCTAATGAACTTAAGTTATTATTGTTATATAATAAGATTCAGTACCTAGTTCCAATCTATTATTGAGGGTAGGTTGCATTTTTGAAATGGAGAGTTTCCATGTTTCTGAAGTTGCCAATGCTTCTGCATCTGGTCAGTAATTTATTTAATTATTTAAGTTTATCAACTTTAGATTTATATTTGAATTGAAATAAGTTCCTTTTTGTTGCATATGTGTATAGAATTTCTTATTTTGTCTTTACAGCATATATTCCAGTACAACTGTTGTCGAATCCCACAGTTAAGTACTGCTGCTTCATCAACAGTAAGTACCATTTTTGATATCTTCTAAATTTCTTGTGAAATAAACTATAACTTAATTGTTGTTAATAGAATGAAGTCATGATAATTTGTAGAAAAAATTATCAGTTTAAAAGTTTATGCTTAAATTCTCAAAATATAAAAATTTACTTGTATGTAAATAGATAATTCTAATTAAAAAATCGAAAAAAAAAATTTGATAATTTTTTAATACCTTTTATTACTAATTATTACTAAATCTGGTATATGTATAGATTATATATAATCTGCCAAAACTTGACTATGCAGAATTTCGTTCTCTCTTGTATGGCGCTAGACCATTTCATATAATCTAAAACTTTTTAAGTTCATGAAAAATATAAGATCTTCAAGATTTTTTTTTTTTTTTTTGCTTTTATTTATTTCTCGGTAAGGTCAATTTAGATCTTAAAAGCTAGTGGTATTGATTCTCTTAAACACTTGGTTTTGAAATCTGCTTTGGAAAACATAACAGAACACCTGAAGCCCAAACCTAATTTACAGGGGCATCCGAGCCATCGGTCAATCGGACCATGCCTGAGGGCCTGTCACTGCAAAGGAGCCTGTCTGGCTGACAATAAAATTACCAAATATGTCCTTGTTATACTCTCTACTATATGCCACTTTATTTTAATGTGTCTAATGGCTGTAGCTCACTACCAGACATAGTTATGGCAGTATGCATAGTTCACTTGCTGCACAGCCTCTACGTGTGATATTTAACTGTAAAAATGGGGGGGGGATAATGTTTTTTCTGCCCAGTTGGCCCATAATACTCTTGGTCTGCTCGTGCTCATCTGCCACCTATTTTTGAGAATTAGCCATTAAAAAGTTTGTTCGATTTCATCATGCATTAATCTTGCATAAATATAAGATGCATTTATGCTTAGATGTGAGCTGGTAAAACAATTACTACAATATTAGAATTATTAAAATTACATATTAACATGAATTTATTACTTTATTTAAAAGAAATTTGTATCATAAAATTAATTTTGAATTTTTTTAGTTTTTCTGGGGAACAGAAATGATAATAAAAAAACTCTTTTTGTTTGACTTGTTTTAAAAGCAAGTGACAACCTGTTCTGAAACCAATGAAAAAAAAATCCATAAAACTGAACAATAAAACCCTTGTTTGTTTGACCTACTTTGATATTACACATTGTAAATCAAGAAGTGAAGGTAAAAGTATTTTAAATTACTGCTATTGATACTTTAATTAATGTGTTATTTGGATAATTAGGATTTTTTTTCTACACCCATTTTGGTTCCTGTAAGGTATTGTAAATTTTAAAGTCTTTCATAGCACTGTGAAAGTTTCAGGCCTCAACATAAAAATTCAGTTTCAGCAAGAAAGTTTATGATCATCAACAAACTCCTGAAGTCTGGGCACAGTTTGGTTGAGATGACATAAAAATAAATATTTTCTAAATAATACAAATTATCAAGCATCATCTAAAAATTCAGGTAAATAATAAAAATATGTCTATATAACTAAATACAGGAGAAAAATAGTTTGATTAATTCTAATTATCAAATCTATACAGAAATTCAAACAAGTAAACATTTTTCAAAAAATACCTTGCAAAGACTTCTCTTTTTTTTAACAAACAAGAAATTTAGTTTTTCATTTTAGTTTAACTATATCATGTGATCCTCTTGAGCAAGTCACCAAATATTGTCATTGTACATTTTTGTGTGTATTTCATTTTTCATTCTCATGTATTGATCATGAAAATTTTCTAAATTAAAAAGTTCAGTTTATGAAAAAGATAAAGAAATTAAAATGTCTTTTATATGCCATATTATTTCATTGTCCATTCTATTTAATTTTTTCCCTATAAAATATACTTTGAAAAAAACCCTTAGCTACAATTGGGATTTTTTGAAAAATGATTCTAACTTAAGGTAAGAAAATCCCGGTTCAATTCCTGGATTTAGGATTTGAAGGCTCTTATATGCAAAATAATCTGGTTTATTTGATTCAGATTTTTTTTTTTATTTTTTTTATTGTATTACTATTACATTGAAATGTTCTATAAAAAATATTTGTAATAAAGTTAGTGTTTTATTTCATTTCTTAATATATATCAATTTGTATAACTAGTTTTTAAATTGCCCTACTTCACAACTGATTTTCTTATGATGTTTAACCATACTTTAACATTCAAGTAAGTTTTTATTATGAGAAATAGTTTAAATAAACCTTTACAATACCATCTATTCATCTGTTTCGATTGTTTTAAAGTTTTTAAAATATCTTTGTTTATTTGTTAAATTAAATTTTATTGTAACTAAATGAAACAATAAAAAAGAAATTGAACATTGAATTATCCATGTTATTTAAATTGTTTTAACTGTAATTCTTATTTTCTTAAATCTATACATTAGGTTGGCTAATTTGCTCTCGGAACTTTAGTTATTAGCTCTTGGACTTCATGAATTCAAAAGTTGTAATTTTAAACGTTCAATTTTGACTATAAATTAAAAAACTAAAAATACCTTTTTCGTCATTGATAATAAAATATGGACGATCTACCTACAATCTATTAAATATGATTCGGTTTTAAGTTCTATAATGGCTTTAATAATGATATGAAGAGAGGGTGCACTTAAGCTGAGATGAAATAATCATTAAAATTTAAATAGCAATAACTACTAAAGTTTGACGAAACAAAAATTCTAATTTTAGAAATTAACTAAAATTTAGATAAAATAAAAACAAATCGAAATTTTTTTTTTAAATAGCTATTCAATTTTTTGTTGAACTTTTCTTTTCAGAACTTAAAGGACATTTTAGAGAAAAAAATTCCTGAAAAACAAAAGGAAGTTATTGAATTCCGTAAACAGCATGGCGCCACTGTTGTTGGTGAGGTTACTGTGGACCAGGTAATTATTTTTAATATTTTGATACATTTTAATTTATCTTTCTTCATCTTAAATAAAATAATTTATTTAAAAAGTATTTTGATTATTAAGTGTGTTTTTCTTGCTGAACCTTTTCTTATCTTTTAAATGGTTTGTATATTTTAAGACTAAAGCTTTTCTAGAAGCCCTAAAACTAAATACCCTCTCTTGAGGACAGTCTAAGCAGGAGAATTGCTTAAACCTGTTCGATAATCGAGGAATATTACCTCAGTGATACCTTTTCCTTCCCCCCTGCTGTTAGTAAAAATTTCCTAATGA